>UESW01004546.1:669456-741886 GCA_900491605.1 Calamus simplicifolius | reverse complement strand
GTTGCTAGCAAGGACCGATGCATAGGTTCATGGCTAAAGGGAGGGCTTGAGTTTGTGTCGGGCCGCAAGGCGGTGCGTTTAGTCATTAGACTTCACAAGAATTCAAGTGTCTTAAATAATTCTACCTTCACTCCATGTCTAAAGGTAAGGCCCTATCCCATTCAAGAATATTTTTTGTGATATGTTATTCTGCTATTAATTATCATCGATCGGCAACATTGAAATTTCGGCAGCATTTCCCCATATGTTCTCCTAATGTGTGGTATATAAGCCACACTAGGAGAACGTATGAGCAAATGCAAACCGAAATCTCACCCCACGATGATTACTAGCAGACTAACATGTCACAAGAAATATTCTCAAACTGTCCACCAGGACAATTTGAGAATTTGCAAGACTAAGGCTTACAAATTCTCAAACGGGTCTAAAGGTTAAAGTGCTGTGATTATGGAAGTCCGAAGACAATCGAACTTATGCTTGTTATTCTTAACTTCTTGTGAATTATACATGTAATCACTAACTTTTTTAAGATTATTGTCAAATACAAATGTTTTCGAATACTAAAATGTAAATCATTGAAACTACTAATTTGTTGCTGGAAATTAAATAATATTACAACAAAACATTTTATTTAATTTCAAATGTAATGCATCATTCAGTTTGCAGCAGAATATAAATAATCAAGACATAACAATTGTAAATGAGTATAAATGCACAAATACTATTATCATAAACATTCTGCTTAAATTAATTATTACATAAATATTATGTAAATTAAATAATAATACAACAAGACTTCCTATCTAGCATTACAAATATTATTGAATAATCAAGACATAACAAACAGTCTATCCCCCCTCCCCCCTGTTTAAATTTTTTTTTTTTTTTGTCACAGTGGCCTGGCCAGCCGTGGCCGGACAAGAAAAGAAAGGGGGGGGGTTTCCCCCTCCCCCCCCTGTTAAGGAATTTTTTTTTTTTTTGTCACAGTGGCCTGGCCACCGCTGCCGTGGCCGGACAAGAAAAGAAAGGGGGGGGGGGGGTTTCCCCCCCCCCCTGTTTTTTTTTTTTGTCACAGTGGCCTGGCCACCGTGGCCGGACAAAAAGAAAGGGGGGGGGGGGTTTCCCCCCTCCCCCCTGTTAAAATTTTTTTTTTTTTTTTTGGTGGCCTGGCCATGCCGTGGCCGGACAGAAACAAAGGGGGGGGGGGGGTTTCCCCCCCCCCCCTGTTAAAAAATTTTTTTTTTTTTTTTTGTCACAGTGGCCTGGCCACCGTGGCCAGGCCACTGCCGGCCACGGCAGCGGCCGTGGCCGGACAAGAAAAACAAGGGGGGGGGGGTTTCCTCCCCTCCCCCCTGTTAAAAAAAAAATTTTTTTTTTTTGATTACAGTGGCCTGGCCACCGTGGCCAGGCCACTGCCGGCCACGGCAGCGGCCGTGGCCGGAGAAGACGGCCACGGCAGCGGCCGTGGCCGCCTTGTCCGGCCGCGGCCACGGCCGTGGCCGGACAAGAAAAACAAGGGGGGGGGGGTTTCCTCCCCTCCCCCTGTTAAAAAAAAATTTTTTTTTTTGTGATTACAGTGGCCTGGCCACCATGGCCAGGCCACTGCCGGCCACGGCAGCGGCCGTGGCCGCCTTGTCCGGCCGCGGCCACGGCCGTGGCCGGACAAAAAAAAAAGGGGGGCGGGGGGGTTTCCTCCCCTCCCCCCTGTTAAAAAAAAAAAAAAATTTTTTGTGATTACAGTGGCCTGGCCACCGTGGCCAGGCCACTGCCGGCCACGGCAGCGGCCGTAGGGAAATCAATAAAAAAAAATAATTTTTTTTTTTAAGATTATTGGGGCTAACCTTGGTTGAGATGAGATCGTCGGGTAGCCGGAGTCGGATGAGATCGCCGGGTAGCCGGAGGACGGGGATGCGCCGGAGTATCAAGCGAGGATCACGGCGGCAGCTAGGTCAAGACGGGAAGGAGGAAAGGAGAAAGGGCCCGGCTTAAATATAGGTAATTAGCGACGCCAAAATTGCGTCGCAATTTTCGTCGCAATTTTTTTTTTTTTTTGGTCTTAGCGACGCACTAGGGCGTCGCTAATCCATCGTTAATACATGTTTATAATAATTTTCTAAAAACATAGCGACGCCAATAAATGCGTCGCTAACGAGTCGCTAAATTGGCGCCATCATCTGGCGGAAAAAATATTTTTATTTTCTAATAATTGCATCGCTAAGGCGTCGCAATATTTTTTTAATAATTTAAATTGATTAAAAAAAAACTTATTACATATATTGCGACGCAAGCAGTGCATCGCAATTATTTTTAAATATTTTTAAATGAAAATATTTAAATTTATTATAATAATTGCGATGAAAATTGCATCGCAATTATTTTTTAATATTTTTAATCAGCTATATGTATTCTAATAATATTGCGACGCATATATTTTATCGCAATATTTGTTTATATTTTTTTAAACTGTGTCGCTAAGGCGTCGCAATAATTTGTTAATATTTATAAATGATAATATTTATAATTAATGTTAATAATTACGACGATAAATGGCGTCGTAATTTATTTTATAAAATTTTTAATTACAAATTTATTTAAAAAATATTGCGACGATCGGCGACGATCTGATGGTTGCGATCGATCCAAGCCCTGATCCCGATCGGCCACGACCGATCTCGGACCGTGGCGATCCGTCCGATCGGCGACGATCCGAAGGTTGCGATCGATCCAAGCCCTGATTCCGATCGGCGATGACCGATCGCGGACCGCGGCAATCGGTCCGATCGGCAAAGATCCGACGGTTGCGATTGATCCAAGCCCTGATCCCGATCGGCCATGACCTATCTCGGACAGTTGCAATCCGTCCGAGATCGGCGACAATCCGACGGTTGCGATCGATCCAAGCCCTGATCCCGATCGGCCATGACCGATCTCGGACCATGGCGATCCGTTCGAGATCGGCGACGATCCAACGGTTGCGATCGATCCAAGCCCTGATCCTGATCGGCGACGACCGATCGCGGACCGCGGCAATCGGTCCGATCGGCAAAGATCCGATGGTTGCGATCGATCCAAGCCATGATCCCGATCGGCCACGACCTATCTCGGACAGTTGCAATCCGTCCGAGATCGGCGACGATCCGACGGTTGCGATCGATCCAAGCCCTGATCCCGATCGGTCGTCGCCGATCTCGGACCGTGGCGATTCGTCCGAGATCGGCGACGATTCAACGGTTGCGATCGATCCAAGCCCTGATCCCGATCGGTGACGACCGATCGTGGACCGCGGCAATCGGTCCGATCGGCAAAGATCCGACGGTTGCGATCGATCCAAGCCCTGATCCCGATCGGCCACGACCGATCTCGGACCGTGGCGATCCATCCGATCGGTGACGATCCGAGGGTTGCAATCGATCTAAGCCCTGATTCCGATCGGCGACGACCGATCGCGGACCGCGGCAATCGGTCCGATCGGCAAAGATCCGATGGTTACGATCGATCCAAGCCCTGATCCCGATCGGCCATGACCTATCTCGGGCAGTTGCAATTCGTCCGAGATCGGCGATGATCCGACAGTTGCGATCGATCCAATCCCTGCTCCCGATCGGCCATGACCGATCTCGGACCGTGGCGATCCGTCCGAGATCGGTGATGATCCAACGGTTGCGATCGACCCAAGCCCTGATCCTGATCGGCGACGACCGATCGCGGACCGTGGCAATCGGTCCGATCGGCAAAGATCCGACGGTTGCGATCGATCTAAGCCGTGATCCCATCGGCCACGACCTATCTCGGACAGCTGCAATCTGTCCGAGATCGGCGACGATCCGACGGTTGCGATCAATCCAAGCCCTGATCCCGATCGGCCACGACCGATCTTGGACCGTGGCGATCCGTCCGATCGGCGACGATCCAACGGTTGCGATCGATCCAAGCCCTGATTCCGATCAGCGACGACCGATCGCGGACCGCGGCAATCGGTCAGATTGGCAAAGATCCGACGGTTGCGATCGATCCAAGCCCTGATCCCGATCGCCACGACCTATCTCGGACAGTTGCAATCCGTCCGAGATCGGCGATGATCCGACGGTTGCGATCGATCCAAGCCATGATCCCGATCGGCCACGACCGATCTCGGACCGTGGCGATCCGTCCGATCGGCGACGATCCGAGGGTTGCGATCGATCCAAGCCCTGATTCCGATCGGCGACGACCGATCGCGGACCGCGGCAATCGGTCCGATCGGCAAAGATCCGACGATTGCGATCGATCCAAGCCCTGATCCCGATCGGCCATGACCTATCTCGGACAGTTGCAATCCGTCCGAGATCGGCGACGATCCGACGGTTGTGATCGATCCAAGCCCTGATCCCGATCGGCCACGACCGATCTCGGACCGTGGCGATCCATCCGATCGGCGACGATCCGAGGGTTGCGATCGATCAAAGCCCTGATTCCGATCGGCGACGACCGATCGCGGACCGCGGCAATCGGTCCGATCGGCAAAGATCCGACGGTTGCGATCGATCCAAGCCCTGATTCCGATCGGCCATGACCGATCTCGGACCGTGGCGATCCATTCGAGATCGGCGACGATTCAACGGTTGCGATCGATCCAAGCCCTGATCCCGATCGGCCATGACCGATCTCGAACGTGGCGATCGGTCCGATCGGCGACGATCCGAGGGTTGCGATCGATCCAAGCCCTTATTCTGATCGGTCACGATCGATTTTGGACCGATCGCTATTTAACATAATTAATTTTTTTAAATATATAACGACACAAAGGGTTGCATCGTATTTTTTTAATATGATAATTATAATATATAAAAAATTAACTTTAATTCTAATAATTACGATGCAACAAGTACATCGCTATATTAAAACATAATTTTTCTAATTAATATTTTGGCTTATTACATCGCTAATGCGTCGCTATTTAACATAATTAATTTTTTAAAAACATTGCAACTCACTGTGTTACGTCGTAATTATTTTTTCTCATATTTATAATTTATAAAATTTAATTTTATTTAAAATAATTGCGACGCAGTTATTGCATCGCTAAATTAAAAATAATTTTAATTTATTTTCTGGTTTATTGCATCGCTATTTAAAATATTACGACGCACTAGGTGGCATCGCAATATTTTCTAAAATATTAATACTGTAAAAAATATAATTCCATTTAAATTATTTGCGACGCAATTGTTTCGTCGCTAAATTAAAAATAATTTTCTATTTTTCTAGTTTATTGCGTCGCTAAGGCGTCTCTATTTAAAATATTTAATTCTTTTCAAAATATTGCGACGCATTGGTTGGCGTCGCAATATTTTTAAAATATTAATACTGCAAAAAATATAATTTCATTTAAATTATTTGCGACGAAATTGTTGCGTCGCTAAATTAAAAATAATTTTTTTATTTTGTAATTTTATTGCGTCGCTAAGGCATCGCTATTTAAAATATTTAATTCTTTTCAAAACATTGCGACGCACTGTTATGCATCGCAATATTTTGTAAACTATTTGTACTTTAAACAATATAATTTCATTTAAATTATTTGCGACGCATTTGTTGCATTGCTAAATTAAAAATAATTTTTCTTATTTTCTAGTTTATTGCGTCGCTAATGCGTTGCTATTTAATATATTTAATTCTTTTAAAAACATTGTGACGCACTGTGATGCGTCGCAATATTTTTTTCTGATAATTAGATTTTATAAAATTTAATTTAATTTCAATTATTTGCGACACAATTGGTGCGTCGCTAAATTAAAAATAATTTTTCTAATTATCTATTTTATTGCATCGCTATTTAAAATATTTAATTCTGTTAAAAACATTGCGACGCAAATATTGCGTCGCAATATTTTTATTGATATTTATATTTCATAAAAATTAATTTAAAAATATTCGATGCAATATTTGCATCGCAATATTAAAAATTTAATTTTTTTTGATTTTTTGGTTAATTGAGTCGCTAATGAGTCGCTAATGCGTCGCAATATTTTGTTGTCATAAAGGCATCGCAAAGTGGTCGCAATTTAGCGACGCAATTATGCGTCGCTAAATTTGCGTCGCTATTTCAGTATTTTCTTGTAGTGATATTTTTTTCTAATATTTATAATTTATAAAATTTAATTTCATTTAAATTATTTGCGACGCAATTGGTGCGTCGCTAAATAAAAAATAATTTTTCTAATTTTTTGATTTATTGCGTCGCTAATGCGTCGCTATTTAACATATTTAATTCTTTTAAAAACATTGCGACGCAGTAAGTTGCGTCGCAATATTTTTTTCTGTTATATTTTATAAAAAATTAATTTAAAAATATCACGATGCATTATTTTCGTCACTAAATAAAAAAATTAATTTTTTTTTATTTTTTGGTTTATTGAGTCGCTAATGCATCGCTAATTACGTCCCAATATTTTGTTGTCACAGAGGCGTCGCAAAGTGGTCGTAATTTAGCGATGCATAATTGCGGCGTCGCTATTTCAGTATTTTCTTGTAGTGTGGATTCCTTAACTTCACGTACCCCTTCCTTCTTTCACGCGACTGGGTAGTTGAACATGGCTTACGCTGTGTTAACGAGATCCAGACTTCCGTGAAGATCTCAGGAAAAAGTAAAGAAAAAGAAAGACATGTGAAACGGGGCTTCATTGATTCACCGCATGGAGGGGGTCTTACGTATGATAAAGGAAAGGAGACGTTCGAGCAATAAAAATTTAATTAGTTTATTCTTATATATATAAATAAGAATCGTCAAACATAGATTCATAATAAAAAATCATAAATTCTTCAATCAAGGCTCTGATACCACATGTAAGATCCATTAAAGGATTTTTTTTAATAAATATAATGGCCAAGATCTTAGAATAAATGATTTTTACATGAAAACATAAACCAAGAATGCGTACCTTGATCCATTGATATTCGTTCTTTGTTGACGAGGAACGGGAGGCTGCATATGTGTTAACGACAGATTGAGTTTCTTCATCTTTCCTAATTCTCTTCCTTATCTATTTTGATGGTCAAACAAACTATATATAGGAGAGAGAGGACCAATATGATAATATGATCAATTTCTCTTTTCATCAAAGAGAGGTTATCAGATAACAACTTCCCAGAGATAAACCAATAGGAAATTAGCTTTATTAAACCATCATTATCACTTAAATTTAAATATCTGATAAAATCAGATATCATAATTATCATTTAGAATAAATAAATGATAAATCAATCATATATCTACGTAGGCCACATAAAGGAAACGCTAAAACCATGTTGTGGACTATAGCATGTATGCATACATGGGTGTATAGTTACTGACTACATTCGATGCATAATTTTATATATCGAAGGTGATTCATAAAGTCTTTTTCGGGTATTAAATGGCCGGATCGCCTGCATGGACGGGGATTTCAAATCAAAATGATACATGCCCTTATGGGAGGAAATTTATCCATCCATTATGTGATAATTCATAGTTATGGTTCAGTACAAGATACAAGGTTTGGACTTCCTTTTCATGACTGGATTCACTGAAAGGTGATATTCGGTGACCGCGGCGCAGACAGATGGTCGTGGTACTTCCTTG
Source organism: Calamus simplicifolius (assembly GCA_900491605.1). Taxonomy (NCBI): domain Eukaryota; kingdom Viridiplantae; phylum Streptophyta; class Magnoliopsida; order Arecales; family Arecaceae; genus Calamus; species Calamus simplicifolius. Next base: position 734,286 of record UESW01004546.1, on the reverse strand, counting down.
GCGCCTTTGTGCGAAACCTACTGTTGGTTGCCAGCATGGCAATGAAAGCATGGCGGGGGATTCGGATCAGGGGTATCTTCGAAGGGATTAGTGGCCTGCATCGCTGCAACAGTCATGATTATACATATCAGATAACCAACACATGCTGCTATCCAGTAAGGATTTTATTCATGTAATACCTTATTTCCAATATTGCCCGTTACAATTTTCTTTTTCCATTAATGCTGTGAATTAAAGCTGCTATCGATCGAGTTCAGCTTAGACCGGATTTACTTGGATGAAAAAAGTGATGATTATAATGCCAGAAATTAATGACCATGATATTATTGTATTAATTAAAAATTATGATCTTCAAATATAGAGAATTTAATATAAATAAAATTTCATTAAGTATACAAAATATTATGTGAGTTCTCACATGATAACAACTATGAGATCGATGTTTCCTAAAGAGATGATATCTGGCTCAATACTAATAATTTAAGTTATTATATGTGATTTAATATTTCTAAACTACTTATAAATACAAAATCTTTTAATTTTAAGATTTTTGCACCATGTATCGTGTAGTGAAAGATGTTTAATTTAAATAACATAAAATATGCATGCCATTTGACCACTATATCGAATAAGAAATTTCAAGCTTTATGATATTTTTGATGATAAGCAACTAAAAAATAATAGATTATATATATCCACCAATCCAGATTATCAATATTGTAGTTTTTTTTTTTTTTTTCTTCGAGCGCTATTGTATCAATGCTAAACAATATAGCTCTACTCCAATTTGTGTGTATTGAAGGTCTTTTATGTAATAACCCGTCTTATTTTAATGGTCCTTATTTTATTAACTAGCGTTTCTCCAATTAAAAAGTGATAACAGCCCCCCCTTTAATATTTGAACGCTTGCTTGATGGGAGCATGTGGTGAAGGAATTGAGTATAAAAAGGGACCCTTCCTAAGGTTTTAAACATGGTTATCGAAAGAGAAACCTAATAAGCGGAGGTATTGGCAATGAGTTCCTGATCAAGAGCACATCCTGAAAGCATACACCATCAGAATGCGATGGCTCCTTGATTAGAAGACCTCAATCAAGATCCATCGAGAAGAATAGGAAGATCAATCGAGATCCCTAACGAAAGAAGATCAAGATCCCGTGCAGCTGATTCAAGGAAGATCGGATTCCTTACCCTCATCGGATAGACCATTAATAATAATGGCTGGAGGTAATTATCGATCATAATAAATATATTGATATCGTGATCAAATATTTAAATAAGTCTAACATTTGGTATCAGAGCTTTTTAAAACCTCTGCCTTATTTTGTGAGGATTTCTCTTTTCAAGCAATTAATGCCGCGTGTTTTCCGTTTTCAGTTTTTCGGATCTCAGGTTTCGATCAGTTCTGATCTTTGTTCACGGAATTGACAGAAACCATTAAACCTATTTCAGATTCGATTTTTGCGGAAACAAAACGTGGCCTCTTTCTTTTCTATTAAAGATTTCTTTCTGGCATTAAAGGTTTCCCGGATTTCCTTTTGGTATTAAAGAGATAGCATTAAAGAAAGAAAAAGAAAAGAAACGTAGCATTAAAGAAAAGAAAAACTAAAGAAAAGAAATGCAGCGGAAACGTGGCTTCCATAACCACATGCGGTGACATATTAAAAAAGGAGAGAAAACTTTCGGTTTTCGTTTTTCTCGCTTATGGTCTTTCCGTTCTCTCACGGGATTTAAAATCTGGATTGGTTGAATTTTAAATGCATTTATTATCTGTTTAATGTTTTATTAAATCATGTAACATGATTTATTTTATCATTTGTTTCTTGAGTTTAAATTTTTGTATTAAAATACGCCTCCTGAGTCTCTATGCCTACGGTGTTTTGCATAGACTGGCCCAAGGGAATAATGAGCTACGGCCGGACGTGTTTTAATTAACAAAATTTTTTCTTAAGATGATAATTTTAAAATTCATTAAATAGATATTGAAATGTTATCTTATGTTCTGCATACTAGATTTATTCTATGCATGAATTTGGTGGTAGTGTAAAAATCACAGTGCAAATCCTTTCAAGGTCTGATTGGTCAGTTGGTGTCTAGAAAGGTAAAGAGATTGTGGTTACTTAATTGGTTCCGTTGACTGACCTAAGGAAAGCAACGGGGGGACCCCCACTTCTCTTTCACTGGCCTGGCCAATTTGACTAACTCAGATCTTGATTTGGAAATGTTACGTTGATTAAGATCACTACCTAATAATCATGCTAAATTGGTTAATCTATATGCATATAATGTCATGTGATCAATATGATGTTGATTAATTGAGGAGTAGCCACAGCATCTTTGATTAATCAAAATTATATATTGAGTTGCAAAGATCACATAAGGTTAGATGACATTAATTGTGACTAATTATATTAATGTAATGAATCTTATCCCACAGGAATTTTTGTTGCACTAATATAATTAATTAGGATGCGATAACAAATTATTTTCTTAATTACCCACAGGAATTAAGAAAGGAATATAATTTGTTAGTCACATCATTAAGCTAATGAGTCTATTTGAGTATAATAACTTAGCCCACAGGTAGTTATTGTATGTTATTGATTCATGTTATTGCATGTTTACATTGGTAAAACATGACATCAAGTTATATGCCTCAAATTCAATTACATGAACATGATTTTATTTTTATGCAGCTATTTTGCCTGTTAATATTTCTGATATGAAATGTGACATTCCCGATTTAAGTGGTGATAATTATAAATTATGGAAGGAGAGAATTCTTCTTCAATTAGGGTGCATGGATATTGACTATGCTATCAGGAAGGATGAACCACATTCAGTTACATCTACTAGCACTCAGGCTGAGATTGCTGCGTATGAACGATGGGAACGGTCCAATCGCCTCAGTATGATGTTCATACGTACTAAAATTTCTGCTAGTATACGTGGTTCAATTCCTGAGTGCAAAAATGTCAAGGAACTTCTGAAGGCTATTGATGCACAATTTGAGTCTTCAGATAAGGCAATGGCTAGCACCCTAATGACAAAATTATCATCAATGAAGCTCACTACGGTTGGAGGTGTGCGTGAGCACATCATGAAGATGAGGGACATTGCGGCTCAGTTGAAATCCCTAGAGGTTGAGATGTCAGAATCTTTCTTGGTGCACTTTATTTTGAGCTCACTCCCACAGCAATATAGTCCCTTCAAAATATCTTACAATACACATAAGGACAAATGGTCAATTAATGAACTTCTGACCATGTGTGTTCAAGAGGAAGGGAGGCTGATTTTAGAAATGGGAGAAAGTGCACATTTAGTCACTCAGAGAAAGACTAAAGCTCCCAAAGCCAAACGCAAAGGAAAGGGTAAAGTATCCATCCATACAGAAGACAAGAAGGAGTCCAAGTGCTTCTTTTGCAAGAAGAAAGGGCATATAAAGAAAGATTGTCTCAAATTCAAAGCTTGGCTTGACAAGAAAGGTACTCTAACCTCATTCGTATGTCATGAATCCAATTTGGTTATATGTCATAACACATGGTGGATTGATTCTGGTTCTACAATCCATGTTTCAATACCTTGCAGGGTTTTCTAAATCAAAGGAAACCATTGGGAAGTGAACAAAGCATCTATTCAGGAAACAAGATGGGTTCACATGTGGAAGCAATTGGAACGTGCAGACTTATTTTACATTCTGGTTTTGTTTTGGATTTGGAAAAGACATTTTATATTCCAAGTTTCTCTAGAAATTTGATTTCAGTGTCAAGGCTTGTACCAGCAGGATATTCCTTTAATTTTAATAAAAGCTCTGTTGATTTATTTTATAAATCTAAGCTTATTGGGAATGGTACATTGTCAGACAATCTTTTCCAAATCAATTTGAAAAATAATACCACCTATAATGTGATGCACGCCCAAACTGGTATGAAAAGATGTGTTATAAATGAGAATTCCTCTATTTTGTGGCATCGGAGATTAGGTCATATCTCCATTGAGAGAATTAAAAGATTAGTAAAAGATGGAGTACTTGATACTCTTGATTTTACTGATTTTGACACTTGTGTGGACTGCATAAAGGGAAAGCAAACCAACAAGTCCAAGAAAGATGCCAAGAGAAGTTCGGAAATACTGGAGATCATACATACGGATATCTGTAGCCCAGATATGGATTCGTATGGTCAGAGATACTTCATCTCATTTATTGATGACTATTCACGATATATGTATCTCTACCTACTTCATAATAAGAACGAAGCATTAGATGCCTTTAAGGTATTTAAGGCAGAAGTAGAGAAACAATGCGGCAAGCAAATTAAAATCGTGAGGTCAGATAGAGGTGGAGAATATTATGGTAGATACACTGAGAATGGACAAGCACCTGGTCCGTTTGCTCGGTTTCTTGAAGAAAATGGAATTGTTGCACAATACACCATGCCAGGGTCTCCTGACCAAAACGGTGTAGCTGAAAGGAGAAACCGGACATTATTGGACATGGTAAGGAGCATGATTGTCAGCTCTAACTTACCTAAATCCTTGTGGACTGAAGCTCTTAAAACTGCTGCGTATATATTGAATCGGGTTCCAACCAAGGCTGTTTCCAAAACGCCATTTGAGTTATTTAAAGGTTGGAAACCAAGTCTGCAACATATACGTGTTTGGGGATGCCCATCTGAAGTAAGAGTCTATAATCCACAAGAAAAGAAACTAGACCCAAGGACTATTAGTGGATACTTTATTGGATATGCTGAGAAGTCCAAGGGTTATAGATTTTATTGTCCATCTCACAGCACTAGGATTGTGGAATCAAGAAATGCAAAATTTCTTGAGAATGACTTGATCAGTGGGAGTGATCAATCTCAGTATTTGGCTTCTTCTGAGAAAGATCATTCAGTTATTCCAGCTTCCACTTCAAGTGAGGGATTGGTTGTTATTTATAGCACTCCTCAAACTCAATTAAGTGCCCAACAACCAGTCATTGAGATTTCACAAGCTGATGGTAATCTAGAAGATCGTGTTGTTCATCAACAATCAGTTGTGCAAGATACTCCTCAAGAGGTCATTGACACAACATTAAGAAGATCAACTAGAATAAAGAAATCAGCAATTCCTAGTGATTATGTTGTGTATCTACATGAATCTGACTATAACATTGGAGCCGAAAATGATCCTGAAACGTTTTCACAAGCCATGAGTTCTAAGGAATCAAACTTGTGGTTCAATGCCATGAAGGACGAGATGGAATCTATGGCATCTAATCGAGTCTGGGATCTTGTTGAGTTGCCTGATGGTGTAAAAGCCATTGGATGTAGATGGATCTTCAAAATAAAGAAAGACTCACAAGGCAACATTGAGAGATATAAAGCAAGACTCGTTGCCAAAGGATTCACTCAGAGGGAAGGAATCGACTACACGGAGACATTTTCTCCTGTATCCAAGAAAGACTCTCTCCGAATAATTATGGCATTGGTAGCTCATTTTGATTTTGAGTTACATCAAATGGATGTGAAGACCGCATTCCTTAATGGAGATCTAGAGGAAGAGGTTTACATGAAACAGCCTGAAGGATTTTCCTCTGGTGATGGTGAGCATTTGGTTTGCAAGCTTAAGAAATCCATATATGGATTGAAACAAGCCTCACGTCAGTGGTATTTAAAATTTCATGATGTGATCTCTTCCTTTGGTTTTGAAGAGAACATCATGGATCAATGTATATACCAGAAGGTTAGTGGGAGCAAAATTTGTTTCTTGGTCCTATATGTGGATGACATTCTACTTGCAACCAATGATAAAGGGTTGCTATATGAGGTGAAACAATTTCTCTCCAAAAATTTTGATATGAAAGATATGAGTGAGGCATCTTATGTCATTGGCATTAAGATCCATAGAGAAAGATCTCGAGGCATTTTGGGATTGTCTCAAGAAACTTATATCAATAAAGTCTTGGAGAGATTTCAGATGAAAAATTGTTCACCAAGTGTTGCACCTATAGTGAAGGGTGACAAGTTCGCTTTGAACCAGTGCCCTAAAAATGAACTTGAACGGGAACAGATGCACAACATTCCATATGCTTCAGCTGTTGGAAGCCTAATGTATGCTCAGGTTTGCACAAGACCTGACATTGCATTTGCAGTAGGAATGTTGGGAAGATATCAGAGTAATCCAGGTTTAGACCACTGGAGAGCTGCTAAAAAGGTCATGAGGTATCTTCAAGGGACCAAGGACTACATGCTCATGTATAGACAAACTGATCATTTGGAGATAGAGGGCTACTCAGATTCGGACTTTGCTGGCTGCGTTGATTCTCGGAAATCAACATCAGGATTTATATTTATGTTAGCTGGTGGAGCCATATCATGGAGGAGTGCAAAGCAGACCTTGACTGCTACCTCTACTATGGAAGCGGAGTTCGTTGCTTGTTTTGAGGCTACATCGCAAGGTGTATGGTTGAAGAGTTTCATCTCAGGGCTTAGAATTGTTGACTCTATTACTAGGCCAATTAAACTGTACTGTGACAATTCAGCTGCTGTATTTTTGGCTAAAAACCATAAGAGTGGTAGTCGAAGTAAACATATCGACATTAAGTATTTAGCCATAAGAGAACGTGTTAAAGAGAACAAAGTGGTCATAGAACACGTTAGCACTGAATTGATGATAGCTGATCCTTTGACTAAAGGCATGCCAATTAAGAAGTTTAAGGATCATGTGATAAGAATGGGAGTTGGTTCCATGATATAATTGTATGGATAACAATTTGTACAAAGAAACTCTTATTTCAATCATTTGTTTATTTCTCATTCAGGTGTACACGTTATATGACTTTTGAGAAATGACAAACTTTTCTTTTGGACTCTGAATAAACATATGGTTTATTCATTATGTTATGTTGTCACATTTGGAATAGTGGTAAAGAAATTGAATGCATTGTAATACATAGAAGATAATACTCAATTATAGAGGACCTATCGCTATGATTCATGTATTTAGTTTCTTGTTCAGTGTTGATAAAATATACGGACCAAGTGGGAGAATGTAATAACCCGTCTTATTTTAATGGTCCTTATTTTATTAACTAGCGTTTCTCCAATTAAAAGTGATAACAGCCCCCCCCTTTAATATTTGAATGCTTGCTTGATGGGAGCATGCGGTGAAGGAATTGAGTATAAAAAGGGACCCTTCCTAAGGTTTTAAACATGGTTATCGAAAGAGAAACCTAATAAGCGGAGGTATTGGCATTGAGTCCCTGATCAAGAGCACATCCTGAAGGCATACACCATCAGAATGCGATGGCTCCTTGATTAGAAAACCTCAATCAAGATCCATTGAGAAGAAGAGGAAGATCAATCGAGATCCCTAACGAAAGGAAGATCAAGATCCCGTGCAGCCCAAAAGAAAGGAAGATCAAGATCCCGTGTAGCTGATTCAAGGAAGATCGGATTCCTTACCCTCATCGGATAGACCATTAATAATAATGGCTGGAGGTAATTATCGATCATAATAAATATATTGATATCGTGATCAATATATTTAAATCAAGTCTAACATTTTATTTATGTCTTAAGCGTATAGAAAATGAGTGATAGCAACACAGCTAGAATGGTATAATATACAATATGCTGTATAATTTAGAAATTTAAATTGATGATCATTATAAATTGTATATATATATATATATATCAAATTTTAGCTGATTTAGATATTTATAAATTATAGATATATTGGATGAAAGTTTGCATAATATTATTAAGATGGTCCCTTTCTTTTTTATGGACTCGATGAATGCAAGATTTTCTTTTGAGTATTTTACGCACCATGCAACATGCATGATTGATTCATAATGTCAATTTTTATTTCGAAAAGTTTATCATTAACTTTTACGAGCAATTGGTATTTAAAACCAAATGTACTCAATATTGTTCTAGTGCATGTTTCTCACTCTCACTACAATAAATTTTCGTTATCCCGACGCTAAAAATGATGTTTGCCGATGCTTAAAAGCGTCGGAAAATATTGTCCCAACGCTTATACATGCGTCAGGAAAGCGGGGTTGGAGACGCGGTTTGCCGACGCTTTTAAAAAGCGTCAGCAAAGCGTCGGAATGTCCCGACGCTTTTAAGCGTTGACGAATTTTGATCTTGCCAACGCTTAAAAGCGTCGGTAAGATTAATTATTGTGTTGATTACTTTTGCTCTTGCCGACACTTTAAAGCGTCGGCAACATTAATTTTTTTTTAAAAAAAATATCACCTTATTAATTCGCTAATAAATAACTGCAACCTCTGCTGCTTTGATGGTCGCCGAATCTATCATGCCATGGTCGCTGGATCCAAAGGAAGGGACTGTGATTGAGCGGAAATCGAGCCCATTGCTAGTCCAAGAAGACAACGCTTCCTTTGCCTCCACCACCACCACCACGTCCTTTGCGAAAATAAACATCTATGCCAATCGCTTTGTTCTTCACCCGAATATTTCTCTCCTTGGGTTCTCCATCTCCACATCCTCCCATTTCAAGACCTTTTCACCATCAAAAGGAAAAAAAAATCGCAACATTATTACGAAAAGGCATCACCGATCGGAAAATAGAAGCAGAGACATCAACTTAACGGGGAAGATGGGGCTAGACAATATGGAATAATTTTAATAAAAAAGTACTGAAAAACAGAGATTAGAGTGCGAGGATACCATGCTAGGCCTCATCCTGTCATCGCTCCACCACGCCCTCCTCCGCCTCCTCTTCATCAATCTCCAAGTCTCCCGGCCTCAGCTCTTGCCCCCACAGATTCTCGACACCTCTATGCAATCGACCCAGATCCGAGAGCTTCTCATTTATAGAAAAAGCAGTCGACGACGAGAAAAAGTGGAGAGCAGTCTAGAAATGGCTGGCTCCGAGCAGCTCGCCTGGCCTTCCTCTGGAAGCAGCGAAAAAGATCCAAGGAAATTAGTTAGGTCAGGAAAACTAAAAAAAAAAAAGAGAAGTGGGATGCCTTTTGCTTTCCGGATTCCCTGGATCTCAACGCATACATCACAGCCTCTATAAGCTGGCACTCTCCCTACCTCCCTCTCCTATCACTTGTCACAATAATACTCTGAAGTAAAGTAGCAGACAAGAAGAAAGAAGGAAAAAGAAAAGAGACTTAGCTCCCTCCCTCTCTGACGTTACTTCTTCCTTTCTCTCACCATCACACACATGGACACGCTGAGAAATACTTGTTTCCGAGTTTATGTGTTTCAAGAACTCAAGAAAAGAGGAAAAAACAAGAAGGAAGAAATAGTGAGAGATGGGAAAACATGCCTCGGGGCCGCCAAGCTTGTGGACTCGAATCTCCTTCACTAATCTGCCGCTGCCGCAGAGGTTCTGAAAGATCGGACGTTAGCACATGAGAAGGAAGAAACAGAGGGGCATTTTGCTCCGAAATAAAGCTGGGAAGTCCAGGATAAAATGTTGGAGGAACCGAAAGGACTGATTGTTGCGGGGAAGTCCGAGAGAACCCACTTCCCCCTCTGCAGCCGTCCCTTCCTCCCATGAAATCACCGCGGCTTCTTGTCTCGTTCTCCCATTTCTCTCTTCTCCTATATTTTTTAAAATCTCTACGCTCACGTTTAATTTTAAAATCCCTACGCTCATTTTGAAATTGAATTTTTTTTTCAAATGCTTTACCAAAATTGGGGCGGAAGATAAAATGATGCCGGCGCGTTAAAATTGGGGCGGAAGATAAAATGATGCCGATGCTAAAACACGTTAACATGAAAAGAATAAATATAATGCCGACGCTTTAAAGCGTCGGCATTCCACGAAAAAAAATTTATCCTTCGACGTTAAACTTCGAAAACTTCCAACATTTTGTGGTAGCGTCGAAAAAAAAAGTTGTTACATTCATATTTTGTTGTAGTGACTCTCAATCTATATGTGTATCAAATGAAAAGGAATATGCTGAATAGATAATATCCATCAAATTTATTAACCAAAGAATCTATACATCTTTTTTTTTTTTTTTTTTGGTACAGACGGGAATCACACCACTCTAGGGTGGCTCAGACCCACACTATCAGAATACAATATTAAGTTCAGACCCGGATTACACCATTCACCGGGCTTCCAGCACCAGAATCCAGAATGATCAGCAACTCTAGCGGCAATCCAGTCAGCCGCTGAGTTGGCTTCCCTGAAAATATGGCTAATCTGAATACTGTGAACCCCCTGAAGGAGAGAGCGAATATCAGAGATCAAAGGGTTGGTGGGCGACTGCGCACAATGATCCTGGCGAAGCCATCGAATCACCGTGAGAGCATCACCCTCAAGAATAAGACGACGGGCATGGAGACTGCGTATAGCAAAGGAGACTCCAGCCCATGCAGCATAAAGCTCAGCAAGCGGCACTGACGAATCAAGATGTCCAAATCCCCCAGCCGCAAGCATAGTACCGCCAGGATCCCGTATGACATAACCCGATCCGGCTGATCTGCCTCGGACACTCCCATCAAAGTTGATTTTGATAAACCCTGGAGGGGGGGTTCCCAAGAAATAAAGACCGTTCTCCGGTGCGCTGCCGGGGCAGCATGGGAATCCCAGAGGCCAGGGCTATCAAAATCACAACCAAGACGATGGGATGTATACTCAGAAGATAGGGACACAGCAGTCCGGACAACCCTAAAAGACGGAGTAGGCTCCTGAGTGAAGACAATCCGGTTCCGAGATAACCAAATCTGATAAGCAATGTAGGCCCTCGTCGCGCCCTGCTTACTGCACCCTCTCCTAACATCCTGCCTGATCAAGTCCAAGAAAGATAATGAGAGAGAAGAAGAGGCGATAGCCCAAGGCTTGACCCTAGCGATCTCCCAAATGGTGAGCTCTGAGACAAGTGAAGATGGCGTGATCCACCGCCTCCTCCTCAATACCGCATATCAGACACGTAGGCTGAATGCCCATGCCACGTCTAGAAAGAACCGAGCAAGTAGGGAGACAATTCCGAGCAATCTTCCATAGAAAAAGACGAACCCTGGGATGAATGGGAAGATGCCAAATCCAAGTCATGTCTGTTAGCGTCGGGATGAAGCTCGGTAAAACTTGATAACGTCTCTGATGGGAGCACTCGGAATACCGGACCGCCTCCAAACCCTGATGTCGGGGGAGTGCCCAGGAGAAAGAGGAATAGCAGCTATACGTCGTCTAAGCTCCTCGCCAAAGAAGCAGGATAACAGAGGAGTAGACCAAGAGGAATGATCCGGCACCGTGAGGTCACTAACTCGCATATCAAGAGGAATGTCAGTGCTGACGAAAGTAGGCCATCGAGACAAAGGAAGGTCAGCGATCCAAGAATCATAAGCAACGTCCACAGAAGCACCATTGCCAAGAATCCAGGAGATACTATGAAGGATGTCCGGAGCATGAGAGCAAACCTCTTTCCAGAAAAAAGAGTGACCCCGAAGAGACTGCAGGTTAGTGGAAGGAGTCCACTCCCCATACTTGCCACGCATAAAGGAGCTCCACATACAGTGCGGATCAAGCAAAAAACGAGTAGCATGCCTAGCAATCAAGGCCTCCCTCCGAGCAGTCAAGGACTGGATCCCAAGGCCCCCCTCGGAAAGCAGCAAGCAGACACAATCCCAGGCTAAAAGATGAACACCATGACCATCCTGAGATGAACCCCAGAGAAAATCCCTGAAATAATGCTCAATCCTCCTCAGACAAGTCAAAGGGACAACAGCATTAGATAAGAGATAGAGAGGAAGAGATGTAAGCACTGATCGAATAAGAGTGATCCTCGCCATCATAGATAGCCCAGTGACCTGCCACCCCTCCAGCCGAGCACGAATCCTCGACTCGAGCTTACTAAAGTCCGAGATCTTAGGTCTTCTGCCAGTAATAGGAATACCCAGATAGGAGAGGCACTCAGACTGCACAGAAATCCCCATGATCTGCTTGATAGTATCCTTCCGAGAAGAGGTCACCCGCGGATTAAAACAAACAACAGACTTAGCATTATTAACTTTCTGACCAGAGGCAGAACAGTAATTATAAAGAATAGAAGCAAACATGGTTGCATTGGCCACAATAGCCCTGCCCAGGAAGATGCAATCATCAGCAAAGAGCAGATGAGAGATAGAGGGACCTTGGGGTCTAGCTCGGTAAGGGTGTAGAGCATTGTCCTGCTGAGCCTGACGAAGAGCCCGAGATAAAGAATCAGCTGCTATAACAAAGAGAAACGGGGAGAGGGGACAGCCTTGTCTCAGCCCAACCTTAGAATGGAAATAATCAGTCCGGTCTCCATTGATGAGGATGGAGAAAGACGGATTCTGAATGCAGGCCATGATCCAGTCAATAAACAGCTGGTGGATCCCAAACAACTGAAGAGAGTGACGCAAGAATTCCCAGTTAACTCTGTCATATGCTCTCTCCATATCAAGCTTAATGGCCATAAGCCCCTGACTCCCAGAAGTCCGACACAGGTCATGCATGAACTCCTGTGCTAATAAAGCATTATCAGTGATACTGCGCCCTTGAGGAAAGCCCCCTGCTCCGGAGAAATAAGGCGAGGAATAACCCAACACAACCTCATAACCAGGAGACGAGCACAAACCTTATATAAGGTAGTACATAAACTGATAGGCCGGAAGTGCTGTGGGCTGGAAGCGTCCGTCCTCTTAGGAACCAAGGTAATGAAGGTACGATTCCATTCAGAGGGGATAGATTTGCGATGAAAGACAAGCTTGATTGCCTGAGCTAAGTCCTCTCCCAGAATATCCCAATACTGACGAAAGAAAAACAGAGGAAAGCCATCCGGCCCAGGGGCCTTATCAGCACCAAGATCCCATAAAGCCAGCCGAATATCCTCCGTAGTGACAGGCCGAGTCAGAGAGACGTTCTCATCAATAGAGACAGTGTTGGGGGACAGAATAGGATGAACAGGGACACCAGAACCAGGTTGCTCAGACCACCTACTATGAAAGAAGTTAAAGAGTTGAGCACGAATCACATGATCATCCACCTGGAGCTGACCGTCCTCATCAGTTATATGCCTAATGCGGTTCCTCGCCCTGCGTTTCTGAGTGGCCTGATGGAAAAATCTTGTATTACAGTCCCCCTCCTGAATCCACTGGATATGGGACCGCTGGCGCCAAAAGGTCTCCTGCTGCAGCAGAAGAGAGTGGTGGAGCGCCAGACTCGATCGTAGGGACGAAAGGTCCTCACAAGAGAGAGAACCCGCCAGGTCCTCTTTCGCCTGAAGAGAAGAGATAGTAGACTCAACCAGCTCCACCTATCTGTCAATATCCCCAACCTCCAATCTATGCCATCTAGAAAGTCGACGTCTAGCAAGGGCAAGCCTTCTGGAAAGCCGATAAATGGCATTACCTCTAACTGGTAACTCCAGACCTGAGAGATGATGGAGCGAGCAGCAGGATATGAGGTCCAAAATTTCTCGAATCTGAACTGCCTATGCCGCTGAGAGGTGATATCGGTGGAGATAAAGAGAGGGAAGTGGTCAGAGGCAATTCTGGACAAGTGAGTGACAGTAGCAGAGGGATAAAGCTGGAGCCAGCTAGAAGAGGCCAAGGCCCTGTCCAATCTTTCCCAGACTCTAGCTGATCCCTGCCGGTTGTTGCACCATGTAAACTGAGAGCCCTGATAACCCAAATCCAACAGACCAGCAGAAGAAATAAAGTCCCTGAACTCAGACCGGCCCATAGAGCCATGGGAAGCCCGGCCACCTTTCTTTTCTGCGGCACTCAAGATACAGTTGAAGTCTCCAGCAATAAGGGAGGGGAACCCCTGGTCAAGAAGATTCTGAGTCTCAGACCACAGCACCCGACGCTCCCGGAGATCAGTACTAGCATAAACTCCGGATAGGAGCCAAGGGCTGGCACTTCCCTCAGAGATGACCAATGCAACCTGCTGCCCACATCTGTGAAAAGTATCAACTCTGATATTATCATTCCTCCATAAAGCAACAATACCCCCCGAAAGACCAATGGACTCAACAGCATACGAAGTCCAAACTCGAGCAATCTGTCTTCGAAAACGGGCAAGACTAGCCCCAGAAAGTCGAGTTTCCAGCAAGATGCAAATGTCAAATGAGTGAAGCTGCATAAGCCTCCCAAATGAGGAGCGAAACGATGGTTTCAATGCTCCTCGCACATTCCATATAAGAATCTTCATGGTAAGGCTGGATTGGATGACTCCCCATCCAACACCCCTGACATCTCCACGGAGCAGTCCAAATCTCCCGGGCCTTTGCAAACAACAGCCTGGGTTGATTCCATCAGGACCTCCGTATCGCCTGGGATCTCCTTAGGACAATTCCGGGATCCCATTTCCACACAATCAGGTATCTGGCCTGAGTCCGTCAATCCCGCTGGTGCAGATACATGAATAGCCTTCTTCAGCAGATGAACCGCTGATAAGTGAGTACTGGACTCTAATTGGGTCGGCTCAGAACCCTCAGAAGCTAACCCCGAAAAGGCCTCTACCCGACCTCGAGCCTTCTTAGCCCCTGGGCCAATCTGGGCCGATGACACCCGACCACCCACCGAGGAAGCCGCAAACTTGAAGGCAGCATTGTCCCCACCTCTACCAGAAAGAACGGTCTTGCCTTTGGCTTTGGAAGAGCGGGATGGCATTCTGGTCGACGATGGCTCCACAGGACGGGCCCGCTTAGCAGGCCCTGAGACGGGGTCTTTACTAGCACTGACCACGAGGCCCAACTTTGAAATTTAATTGCTTTATCATCTTCATCCATAGAGGATTGCACATTAGGAATTAGAGAATGAATTCCATTTGAGTCTGAACTCTGAAACACTGGGTTCTGATACTGGGCTACAGTGCCAACCGGCACGCTCGAGCAATGCCTTGACTCTTCCTGGATTCCATGACCGAGCTTCACAGGGACTTGAACCAGGGAGGAAGACGCTGCCGAGGGCTTCAACTCCGGCTTCCGAGTCACCGCTGCGAGCGACTCAACTGCGACCGACACACCCCGCGCAAGCTTCAGCCCAGAAGGTGGCACGGATGATCCAGAGGAAGAAAGAAGCTGGCGTCGGGCGAACTTCTTCGGCACAGTCCAACCGTCCTTAGACACAGGAGCAGAAGCAGGGCATGGCCGATCTCCCGCCGTTGGGACCGAGGCTGCGCCGGAGGAGGACGGCGTCGCCGAACTGCAGCCAGCCAGGGACCAAACGGAGGAGCAGAAGACGAAGAATCCGATGGACCCGCTGGCTTGCATGGACCAGAGAGGTGCAGGGAAGCACAGCGATGGCAAATATCCTCCAGGTTCTCAACCGAGAACTGCTGCCAGAAGGGGGCACCGAATCCACGAATCCTGGCCCCTGGCCAGAGGGGAATACCCAGATCCACTCGAACGCAAGCCCGAGCAAACCCTCCCCGCACCAGGTCATGAGCTGGATAGGGGATATGGTTGGTGTCTATAATCGATGCTGCTATCCCCATATCTCATTGATGATATTTTCACCCTACTTCTGTGGAAGGACCTAAAAAAATTGAAATTACAATAACTGCAACGTGTGTGAATATTAATGTTTGCATGATCTTAATGAACTGGATATCAGCCCAGGCCCTCCCTTCCAAAGAAATAAATCCTACTTCTTCCATAATTTTTCCTTCTTTCTTGAATGCAAACAAAGCATTTTTCGAACAAGGAAGGTGCGTAATTACCGAAAAAGAAAACCAAGGAAGGTGCTAATAATATGTGTATAGTATAAATTTGGACGCCGGAAATATTATGGAACCGATCATCAATGATGAATATAAATCTTTACATTATTTATCATCTAAAAAGAGAGAGTGCATCATGAAGATTGTTCATAGCAAGACAAAACAAAAACTCACGATGATCAAGATCAGGACCTCGAGGAGCCACGGCTGTTGGGATGAGAGAGTCTCCCCACACCAGAAGCATGATTAAATAAATGAGAAGAGCCTTCAGAGTGTAGTACCCGGTTCAAACGAATCAGATTTGATTCAGATGAACCAGGCTTGGTTCAGATGAACCAAGCTCCTATCTGTTTGGGTTCCCCGGGCTAACGCTTCGCTCCAAGTGAAGATTTTAGTCTTCCAGAAAACCTCCGATCCGAGGCGCTGCATAAGTGATTAAATAGGAAGGAGGGGGACTCCTTCCTTCACGCTGGCACGCTTCATCCATCAGCTAATTCCTAGCTTCTAGAGAGAGAGAGAACGAAAGACAGAGAGAGAGAGAGAGACAGCGTGAGAGAGAGAGAGACTGAGAGACAGAGAGAGCGAGGGAGGCAGAAGAAAAGAGAACCCGGCCGATCCCTTGGTTCAGGCCCGGCGGCGTGCTCGCCGCCTCGCCGGGCCTGAGATTTGGCCGGCGACCCCGCCGGCACCGAGGGAGGTGTCCGGCGGGGTGGTGGTGGAGAGAGAGAGAGAGAGAGGGCCAATTGGCCCTCCTCTCGCACTGGTTGGTTTGGGCCCGGCGGGGTGCTCGCCGCCTCGCCGGGCCCGAGCTTTGGCCTGTCACCTCCACCGGCGCCGAGCGTGCATCCGGTTGAGGTTCGGCCGGCCAAGGTTGCCAGCCGTGCCGCCGGCACAACATCGTGCCGCGCGGATGTAAGAGGGAATTAGAGAGAAATTGAGGGAGAGAGGGGAAGTCTGGCGGACGGCCGCGGCGGCGGCCGGCTCTGGCCCGGCCACCGGTGGCCGCCCTCAATTTGGCCGGCAGCAGCCCTGGCCACCGGCTAAGTTCCCGTCCCCTGTTTGGTGAAACAGGGGATCGGGTGGTCTGGGATGAACTGGGCCGGCTGGGCCGACTAGTTCAGGGCTTTTGGGCCGCGCAGCGATGAGTTTTGGGGCTAGTTTTTGGATCTCGTAACGGGTCAGGATTAGTAAAATATTTATATGGCTAGAATCTGAGTTAATTCTAGTTTCTTGGGGTATTTTTACTTCCCCAATTGGGCATGTATAGTGGGAGATATTCGAGCCCAAAGTAGGGCCCGTGAACTAGTCTGGGTAGAAATTCTAAGGGTCATTTTAATATTCGTGTTCTAATAAATTAATTGTGTAAATGATCCTATAGGTGCTCAGACATCTGACTAGCTGATTTATACCTGTTGGATTGCGTACTAAAGTAAGTAAGCCAGTTATCAGTATTTAATAATTTATTCATTATCTGAATGTTTAAATTATATTGTGACATAAAGAATTGTGATTGGCTAAATTGTAAGCAGATGAATATTATGAACACATGGTTGTTTATGTGCTATGATTTTATATGTGGATGCTATGTATGAGAGATGCAGTTATTATTACATAGATGTGATATTTTACATATAATTGTTCAGTAAGTATAATCCACTGTTTATGCAATATAGAGATGTTATTGATATGTTTGTGCATGATGTGAGGTACTGTTATGTGTCGCTGCGATTCTCCTTTATCATGTCATACCACACACACGTCTAGAGGACGTGTTCTGCTTGTTTATGCCACACACACATTTAGAGGATGTGTTCTGCTTGTTTATGCCACCTACAAGTCTAGAGGACGTGTTCTGCTTGTTTATATCATTCACACGTCTAGAGGACGTGTTCTGCTTGGGTTCGAGATGGCATCACGCATCAAGAGGATGTGTTCTGAGTTCTATGAGGTGGCATCACACATCTAGAGGATGTGTTCTGCTTGGTTCGAGGTTGCATCACACATATAGAGTATGTGTTCTGGTGGATTTTGACATGGCGTGACCCTGGTATCTGGACCCTTTCAGTAAGGAGATGCTTGTTGGTACACTATTGAGATATTGCAGGGCCGTGGGTCACATTTACAGTTACCATTGAGAGTATAAATAGTGGATTTACTTACATTGCATGTTTGAGTATTTGTGGAATGTTTAAGCATGCAAATCATTTATGTGCTTATTGATTGCTATGCTATGATTTACTGTATAACGTGGCTTACTTATTGAGTGTAAGCTCATAAAAATCTTACAATGTTTTTATCAGAGCCACGAGGTTGAAGATGGACTGTTGGGGTGATGGATCTCCTATTAAATAAAACAAGACCCACTATTTTGTTGTAACCCCAGTATTGCTTATGTGTAGGGCTTGATGCCTAAACTTTATTATTGTGGTGTGTAAGGGTTTGTAACCCAAAACTTTTAGTATTCAGTGATGATTTGGCTTGATATATATATAATTGTGTTATGTGTGAAAAATTTTGTGATGCCTTGCGTGCCCGGCACGCAGTGGGTTGTCACCCTAGCCCGATATTTGGGTCTGGGGCATGACAGCTTTAGTGGTATCAGAGCTTAGGTTATGACCCTAGGGACACAGACATATTGACATAATAACACATAGAGAACATATTTTGATGACATTATACTTAGAGTCACCTGACACTTTAGTTTATGATGATATTAACCACATCTAATTTAACAGAAAATAGTTATGGCTCGCTGTACTAGGAGCCAACTGTATGAGGAGGACTCTCTGGCCGGTAATGCTGATCAGCCGGTAGGTCAAGGAACTACTGGAGGTACGGCCCCTGCCAACCTAGTGAAAACTGAGCACCAGCGATTTCAGTCCGAGATGCTTCAAGCTCTCTCGGGTATGGCGCAGTCTATGCAAGACATGCAGCATCAGAGTACGCAGTGGAAGCGTGGTGGGCCCATAACCCACAGGACCCAGGTTATGATCTTAGGGACATATGCATAATGACACTCTAGGCAAAATACTTGGATGAATTGAGACAATTATGACTTTCAAGGAATTTCAGAAAATTATGCTTTGGAAGCTTGAAATTTAAAGTTTATCAAGAATTACAAGTTTGATAGGAATTGAGAATGAACCATCGCAAGCCAATGATATTATGTGGGCTCCCTGGCTGGTAGCCTTGACCAGTGGGGAGGCCTAGGGGCTTCTAGAGGTTTTAGCTCCATTAAACTTGTTGAAAATGATTCGTAGCAGTTTCAGACCTTTAAATAATATGGGAGATGAAATTTTAATTGGATATGCAATAAAGATAGATGAATATATGGAATAAACATAATAGTGGAAAATTGCAATTGATGACTAATATAACTAAGATATCATCATTATGTTCATATTGCAATTGAGTTAATATGTGGATTTGGAGTTAGTAAATCTAAATTTGAATGTGGATGTATATAATAAATTTTTATTTGTAGAACTTACATTGTTGATATTGTAAGTTTAAGATTATGAGCTAATTGCCGGTTATAGGGATGATTAATATTGATGATATTTTGAGAATGAAATAGTTAATTACATGTTTTTGATCTATCACAATTGAGTACTTTCTGAATTTGAATCTGGATGGATAAGTATATATAGTGAATTTTATTAAGAGAACTTTTATTATGGATATTGCATGTTCAAAACTGATTGTTAATTTGCTAGATGTGGAGATGGTTGATATTAGTGCTAATGAAATAGTTGACTGCATATTATATCTTGATGGACCATTTAGGAAGATTATAAAATTTTGAATTCTGAAACAATTACTGTTTAGGTTTTTGAGAGCAGTACACTCTATTAATCTTTAGAACTGATTTTGGCTATAAATGACCAAATATTTTGATGGTAGAAAGTGAAAGATTTTAGCAAGAATGAGAATAAGATAAACTCCACTGATAAAGAATTTCATGGGGATTTTTATTTTTATAGATTTCTGAATCAAGATATCTGTTCATTAATTTATCGTGCATACTTATTGTACCTTTCTTCATAGTTTCTAAGTAGATATCTTTCTCAAGGATGGATAAATTATCAATCATCCATAAGTGGCATAATTATTGTTAAGAAAATAGGAGGGAGATGATTTTATTTTGATTATTATAGTTATGGATTATGATTAAGGGTACATCTATTATCACTTTCAAGTCATAGAGAAATTACTATAATTTTCAATTATGTCTTTCGGATGGTAAGTGCATTTTCAATCTTTATTGACCTTATAAGTCTTGTATCCATCTGAGCTAGATTAGTGAAGTCACTTTGAGATATTTGAAGGGTTTAAATTAGTTGGTTATGTTATGGCATGAGACATTGCATTATTTATTGAGAATATACTGACCTATTCAAGAGAAATTGATTGGTTATAATGGTATTATTGATAAATATGAAGGAGATAAATTAATCATACTGATGATTAATGATGGCACTATTATTTAAAGAAATTAAATTAGTTGATTATAATAATTATGAAAGATATCCTAAATGATTGGCATAATGTTCATTGATGTTAGCTTGAAGTATTCAAGAGTGAAACCTAGTATGTTATGATGACTGAAATAAGTGTCGTAATGATTAATGGCACATTCAACTATTTATGAGTTGAGAGAGCATTGGAAGAAAACTATCTTATATTTAATTCAAAAGAACTTGGAATTGTCTTATCGAGGAATTAACAGTAATTGATATATGTTATTAACCTTAAGAATGGATGACATAATACATATAATGGACCCTATGATATTTATGATGATTGTGTTGTGAGAGGTTAAGGTATTAAAAAAAAAAAAGGGGGCAGGAAAGAAATACTTAAGGAATTCAATTTTATTTGGTAGAATGATCAAATTAATTTTGAAAGTTGGACATGTCATTTGGGTACTTAGGAATGAAATAAAAGTTTGCTAGTGAGTATCTTTAATAGTACAAAATTTGTGGACATTTAATTTCGAGGATGAAATTTTAGTGAGATAAAGATGTTAATATTTGTTTTTAGTTTAATGGTAACTGCATAAATTGAGTCTGAACCCATTTGTCTCACTCTTCTAATTTGATGATGTTTTCATAAGGCTTAGTGAATTAAGCTGAATTTCTGTCCAGCCTTCCACCCTCAAATAGATGGACAATCTGCATGAACCAATTAGCTTTTGATGATATACTACGAGCCTGTGTGATGGATTTAGAAAGTGCTTGGTATAGCTTCATACCCTTAGTAAAAATTGCTTATTTTAATGATTACTAAGCCATATTTAAATGGATTCATTTTGTTGTCTATGATAAAAGGTGTAAATTTTATTGAGATGAAGTGTGAGAGAGAAAATTTGATTACTGAGCTGGTTTAACAAATATGAGAAAGTATCAAAGCAGCTTCATGTAGCTCAGAGTTAATAGAAAAGTTATGTTGATGTTAAACAGAACGATTTGAAATTTCAGGTTGAAGATCATTTGGAAATTTTACTAACTAATGACGTGATGAGATTTGTGTTTAGAGGTGAATTGAGTCCTCAATTTATTGGGCTATTTGAGATGTTGATCAAGGAATAGGAGGTGGCTTATAGCTTAGCACTGTCTTCATTACTCTTTGGGGTGTTTAATGTGTTTTATATCTTTATGGCTGAGGAGGTGTATTTCAAAACCCCGTTATGTGTTAGAACTTGAACCAATTTAGCTTAAGAAAGAATTGACCTATGAAGATCATTTTGTGCACATTGTGGACCGCAAGGATTAAGTTCTGAGATGGTGTAGTATTCCTTATGATATGGAGTTGGGGAGGTTGCATATAGCTTAGCACTGCCCCCGATCTTATTGGTGTTCATAATGTATTCCATGTATCTATGCTGAGGAAATATGTTTCAGACCCTAGTCATGTTATAGCTTATGAGCCTATTCAGTTGAGGAAGGATTTATCATATGAGGACCATTCTGTGCGTATCATGGACCGCAAGGATCAGATTCTAAGACAGCGTACCATCCCTTATGTCAAAGTTCAGTGGAATAATCACTCAGAGAGGGAGGCTACTTGGGAGCTGGAGGAAGAGATGAAATCAAGGTATCCACAATTATTTGAAGGTAATTTATCTATCTTAGCTTGTCGACTTTTGAGATTTATAGTATACCAATTTCGAGGTCGAAATTTTTATAAAGAGGGGAAAATGTAGTACCCAGTTCAAATGAATCAGATTTGATTCAGATGAACCAGGCTTGGTTCAGATGAATCAAGCTCTGTCTGTTGGGTTCCCCGGGCTGACGCTTCACTCCAAGTGAAGCGTTTAGTCTTCCGGGAAACCTCTGATCCAAGGCGCTGCATAAGTGATTAAATAAGGAGGGGGACTCCTTCCTTCACGCTGGCGCGCTTGATCCATCAGGTAATCCCTGGCTTCTAGAGAGAGAGAGAGAACGAAAGATAGAGAGAGAGAGAGAGAGACAGTGAGAGAGAGAGAGACTGAGAGACAGAGAGAGCGAGGGAGGCAGAAGAAAAGAGAACCCGGCCGATCCCTTGGTTCAGGCCCGGCGGCGTGCTCGCCGCCTCGCCGGGCCTGAGATTTGGCCGGCGACCCCGCCGGCACCGGGGGAGGTGTCCGGGGGTGGTGGTGGAGAGAGAAGAGAGAGAGGGCCAATTGGCCCTCCTCTCGCGCGGTGGCGGGTTCGGCTTCCGCTGGTTGGTTCGGGCCTGGCGACGTGCTCGCCGCCTCGCCGGGCCCAAGCTTTGGCCTGTCGCCTCCACCGGCACCGGGCATGCGTCCGGTGGAGGTCTGGCCGGCCAAGGTGGCCGGCCGTGCTGCCGGCACAATATCGTGCCGCGTGGATGTAAGAGGGAATTAGAGAGAAATTGAGGGAGAGAGGGGAAGTCTGGCGGTCGGCCGCGGCGGCGGCCGGCTCTGGCCCGGCCACCGGTGGCCGAGCCACCCTCAATTTAGCCGGCGGCGGCCCTAGCCGCTGGCTAAGTTCCCGTCCCCTGTTTGGTGAAACAGGGGATCGGGTGGTCTGTGATGAACTGGGCCGGCTGGGCCGGCCGGTTCAGGGCTTTTGGGCCGCGTAGCGATGAGTTTTGGGGCTAGTTTTTGGGCCACGTAACGGGCCAGGATTAGTAAAATATTTATATGGCTAGAATCTGGGTGAATTCTAGTTTCTTGGGGTATTTTTACTTCCCCAATTGGGCATGTATAGTGGGAGATATTTGAGCCCAAAGTGGGGCCCATGAACTAGTCTGGGTAGAAATTCTAAGGGTCATTTTAATATTCGTGTTCTAATAAATTAATTGTGTAAATGATCCTATAGGTGCTCAGACATCTGACTAGCTAATTTATACCTGTTGGATTGCGTACTGAAGTAAGTAAGCCAGTTATCAGTATTTAATAATTTATTCATTATCTGAATGTTTAAATTATATTGTGACATAAAGAATTGTGATTGGCTAAATTGTAAGCAGATGAATATTATGAATACATGGTTGTTTATGTGCTATGATTTCATATGTGGATGCTATGTATGAGAGATGCAGTTATTATTACATAGATGTGATATTTACATGCAATTGTTCAGTAAGTATAATCCACTGTTTATGCAATATAGAGATGTTATTGATATGTTTGTGCATGATGTGAGGTACTGTTATGTGTCGCGCGTTCTCCTTTATCATGTCATACCACACACACGTCTAGAGGACGTGTTCTGCTTATTTATTTCACACACACATCTGTGTTCTGCTTGTTTATGCCCCTACACGTTTAGAGGACGTGTTCTGCTTGTTTATGCCATTCACACGTCTAGAGGACGTGTTCTGCTTGGGTTCGAGATGGCATCACGCATCTAGAGGATGTGTTCTGAGTTCTATGAGGTGGCATCACACATCTAGAGGATGTGTTCTGCTTGGTTTGAGGTGGCATCACACATATAGAGTATGTGTTCTGGTGGATTTTGACATGGCGTGACCCTGGTATCTGGACCCTTTCAGTAGGGAGATGCTTGTTGGTACACTATTGAGATATTGCATGGCCGTTGGTCACATTTACAGTTACCATTGAGAGTATAAACAGTGGGTTTACTTACATTGCATGTTTGAGTATTTGTGGAATGTTTAAGCATACAAATCATTTATGTGCTTATTGATTGCTATGCTATGATTTACTGTATAACGTGGCTTACTTATTGAGTGTAAGCTCATAAAAATCTTACAATGTTTTTTGTCAGAGCCACGAGGTTGAAGATGGACTGTTGGGGTGATAGATCTCCTATTAAATAAAACAAGACCCACTATTTGTTGTAACCCCAGTATTGCTTATGTGTAGGGCTTGATGCCTAAACTTTATTATTGTGGTGTGTAAGGGTTTGTAACCCAAAACTTTTAGTATTCAGTGATGATTTGGCTTGATTATATATATAATTATGTTATGTGTGAAAAATTTTGTGATGCCTTACGTGTTCGGCACGCGGCGGATTGTCACCTAACCCGATTTTTGGGTCTGGGGCATGATACAGAGCCATATCGTTCGCAGGTATTTCGATGAGCCAGCAAGCCTGCCTGTACATATAAGCCAACGGAAGGCGAGTAAATGGATGATAAGCGACCACAGCGTTAATCTTCTTCTTCTTCTTCTTCTTCTTCTTCTATTTATTTATTTATTATTATTATTATTATTATTTTTTGTGGTGTGGGCATGGTCTAACTTCCATTCATTCTCTACATGACTAGGAATTGCATGGTGTGAAAATGGGCACCCGCTGCCAAATCGTTGTTATTTTCTGTGCCAATTACTAGAGGATTTTGAAGTTAGAACGGTAGCTTGAAACTTCCTTGCTCCAAAGTCACGGAAAATTAACTTGCTGCCAGATAGGTCTGACAAGACTTTATCGCCTTCCGTGACACATTTGGGATCAAGTTAAAGTAACACAAAAATCATACTGGTAAAACACTTCAGGGCATTCATCAGGGGTGCACAAAGAAAGTTCCTCAGCTGGCTCGCCAAATCTAATTTGACGAGTGTGCATGCCAACTTTACCGAACTACCTGCCTAATTGGCATAGGAGAATCCTTTTAAATGAGGTCTTGAGTCATACGGATAATATTAAAGTTGATGACCCATAATTTATATGAAATAGAGAATGTTGTACATAGTTAAATTGATTCAAGCTTAAACCAAGCTCAGTTCAACTGTAGTTAAACTGAATTTAATATTTAATAGGTTCATACATTAAAAATTAAATAAGCCAACTAATATTTAAATATAATATAGAGATCTAAAAATTCTAGCCTTGTACGATTGAGTCTTATCAAGCCAAGCTAAGAGAAATCTGGCTTTCTTTTCTATTTTCCCTCTAACTTGGCTCAAAATTTTGATTTGAATGGCTGGTTTACACTTTTTTTTTTTTAAGGTTGACACCGAATCAGAATTTTGAGTGGGAACAAAAGCTCAAACTATTTATTTTAATCTCACCGAATTTAAATTATTCTCCATTTGGAGTACATTTTAGTAGGTATACTTAGAACTTTACCAAAATAATTTATTTTTTATTTTTATAATTGTCAATTAATAATATACTTTGAGATAGTTAATTCAATTTTTATTTTTATCCAGAAATTAGTCAATTTAAAATTTTTCAAAACTTCTATCCTTGATTTCATGGGCGTGCGTTAGTTTGAAAATGTACATCACTTGATGACAAATAATATCCATCAGCATTAAATAAATGCATATACACCATGTAAAGATATTAGCTGCATCTATTATTTAAATAAGTGCATTTACGGCATTTACTGACTTATATATAAGTAATTAAAAATTTGAAAGCTTTTCAACTGATTTTTTTTTGAAAAATACAAATTGGCTTAAGTTTAAAGCACCGAAAATAAGGTAGCTGTCGTTGAGAGGAGAGTGCATCTCTTGATAAACCTAAAATATTTTCCATGAATCAGCGAGAGCGGTGGAGAAATAATTAAGTTTGGATTGCGACCTCATGTAGTTCCGTATGGCAGAAGCAAAGGTATCTATCGCCAAGAATTTTATCAGTTTGATAACTACGCTGGCATTTATATTATGTTGAATTCTTTGATTTATGATTGATAAATGCCTATGAATGACCCTCCTCGCAGGTAGCGTGTCAAAGTATTTATTTGTACCCTTTTCCTCTTCGTTTCCACCACATGCCTCTGATTAGCAGTGGTGTGATGAAGTCGGCCACTGGCATTCACTCATTCGCAGAGCCTCATTTTCTTCCTCTTTTATGTACTCCACGACTTACGTTGACGGTGATATGAACGCAGGCATTCAACTTCTAATATCATGTTCGACGCGACTTGGAATAGAACTGGTATCAAAGTGGCACCTGCTGTCAAACGTTGGTTTCGTTTTTCATTTACCGAAGACTTGGATTTTGCAATGGTATAACCTGAAATGTTCGTTCTTGGACCAAAGTCATGACCTCACACGCCTTCATCCCTTTCCGTTACACATTGGGTTCCAGTCATGCAACATGATGTGGATAAATCACCGGTGATGAGCGCCAGGCATGCTGAGATCTATCATAGGCCTTCAAATGGGGTGGAAAGGTCATCTTCCTCCTTTAGAAACCTGTAAGAAGTCCCCGGACCGGTATTCCTGGCGAGGACCCTCCGACGCTAAGTTAGTTAACTTGTCGATCAGTAGTGTATAGAGAGAGAGAGATCCCCTTTTCTGTTGAGTTCGGGGCTCTTTTATACCTGTCTGGAAGGCTCCTTTCTTTTTGTTCTCCTTCGAACTATCGAATCTTCCTTATTAGGATAAGCTCCTGCGAACGACAAGTGGTTAAGCCGTTGCTGGATGGGGGCCGCTTGTGGTGGTAACTGCCGGGTGTGCTAGCACTTGCCCGTGATTTCGGTGAGCGAGGTATACGGTAATTGTTCTTGAATCTCGGGATATGTTACTTGAGGTGCGTCATAGTGTATGCAGGAAAGGAACCAAGTTAGGACCGGAGCCAAAGGCCGGAGCCGTTGCTGGAGGCTGGAGCCAAAGGCCGGAGCCATCGCTGGAGGCTGGAGCCAAAGGCCGGAGCCATCGCTGGAGGCCGGAGCCATCGCTGGAGGCTGGAGCCAAAGGCCGGAGCCATAGGCCGGGGCTAAGATTCCATCTTTGGGATTAGCTGTCACATCATTATCTTCGGAAACTATGCAAGAGTTTATAACGCCACCCAGAGGAGATGGTCAGCCGTATCCGATGCCCCTCCGCCCCTGAGATGAGTGAGCGCACAATTACCAGCGAAAGGGGTGTTAATATCCACTGGGTGCTGACTTCCGCGCCATCATTTTGTACGTTCAGGCTGTTGGGATTGGGAAAGATTTTCCTTAAGTAATGAGTCGTAAAAAGGCGAGCGTTATCATTGCGGTAAGGCCACCGCCATCTTTCTATTGGTGAGGCTTTTCGTATTTTCACGCCGGTAGGCCACCGAAACGGCTTCCATTTGAAAGTATACACATGGCTAGACCGGACGATCACGGGATGATTTGAAATGGGGCTATAAAAAGAAAAATCATCCTTATCTTCCCATTCCGTCTTCTTTTACGTTACAGCTACCTCCCCCGAGTCTGCAAGCGTCCGTCCGCCTCCCGTGTCTGTTCCTCTCCTCGTGCTCCTTCGATCTTAGTTCAAGCTTTCCAGGTTAGTTTCCATGGCTTCCTCACTCTCCTGTTCTATTTTCGATTCCGAGGGTCGTTCCCCCACTCCTTCTCAACCTTCCGCTTCCTTACCAAGCCAATGGTCCACCCCATCCTCTAACCACTCCTCGTCGGAGCGGCGACCGATCAGACATCCCATAGCCGGGAGTCATCCGCCCATCGGACGGACCTCCACCCAGCGCCGTCCGATAGCTGCTGGTCCTTCCAGCACTGTCAAGGAGTCCCCCGAGGGGACTGCTTCCACTATGTCCGTTAAGACATAGTAAACCTAAGAGCTAAGTATAGTTTTCTGCCAAACCTACTCCTGTCCTACCCTGCTCCTGATGATAGGGTTACTTCTTCCCATCCTGGAAAGTTGCCTTGTACGGAGCCTTCTTTAAGGCAGGACTTTGATTACCTATCCACCCTTTCATCCTTAAACTTCTGGACCGATATTCTTTAACATCTTCCCAACTAGTCCCTAACTCGATCCGAACTATCGTTGGCTTTCTGGTTCTCTGTCACCTGCAAGGCATAGAGGCCAGTATCTCCTTTACTCCTAGACCACTAGGATCCTTAAATTGTACCTTCCCACCTCCGTTAAAGGATGGAAGGATAAGTTCTTTTTTGCTGATATTGAAGGGGTGAGTGGAAGCTGGGGGGACACCCAACACTGACGCCAATAGGGATTCCTCTATCCTCCTAAAGGATCGAATGACATTCGGGCAGCTTTTGACTGCCGATGTCCCTCTATGTAATAAGCTTCTGGTCGATGAAAACCTTCGTCTCGCCGGCCTAATCCCTTCTGGTGGTGAGTACTTGATTACTCACCTTTTTCCTTCTTTCTTCCCCTCTTTTTTTTTTTCTTTTACTCATCTCCTATTTTTTATAGGGATGACGCCATCGCTTCGCGAACTCAGGCAGGCGGTTACCAAGAAGAGGAAGGCAACGGGGAATGAGCCCCCCGCTGAAAGGAGGGCCGTCGCCAAGATTCCAAGGAGGGCCGATGCGGGGAGGGCCAGACGCTGGAGGGGCCAGAGTTGTGAAGCCCTGCGCGCTAAGGTTTTGAAGAGGGCCAACGCTGGAAGGGCCGATGCTGGGGGGTCCGATGTTGGAAGGGCCAAAGTTGTGGATCCCCCGCGCATGTGCGAGGCGGCCAGAGCCCAAGCGACGAGCCCGCGAGGAAAGACACAGTAAGGGCCGAGGCCAGCGAGGATGTTGGGCGGAGCCAAGCAAGAGGAAAAGAATCGCCTTCAGTACCGGCTCCCCCTCCTGTCATTCTGCTCGATCCTTCTCCAGAGCAGGTCGCAAAAGCACCGTCACCCCCGCCCGAAGCCGTGGAGACGGAGCCGGTCCTTGCAACTACAAAGCCGACTCCAGCAGTTACCATGCCCCCCAAAGGGGCAACAACCGAAGCGCCTCCACCAGCTAAGGGGCCGAAGGCAGCAGAGTCGGAGGCGGAGTCCTCCCCCACAGCCCCCATGCTGGTGGAAAGGAAGGGCATTGACCCTTCCTTCCAATCACTTTTGGCGAACCATAGCCACTGGGCCGAGCGAGCATTGCACGAAGCATCTATGGTTGAGGTGCAGGAGTTTCTCCGGCATCAGGGGAGGGCTACCTTCTTCCGCGAGGCATCCGTGGCACACCTCTGGGTGAGTTTTGCTTTATTAACCTTTTCGTCTTCAGTTTTTTTTTTTTTAACGTTGACACTCCATCCAAGCGCTAAACTCTCTGATTACCAGGAGGAACCTTTGGACCCTAAGTGATGCTGCCCTTGATCAGTTGCGGGAGGAGATGCTGTCACTCCAAGCTAGGGCAGAAAAGGTAGAGATGGCCCTGGAGGATATCCGGGCCACTTTAAAGGGCAAAGTCGAAGCCATCCGGCTAAGAGCCAAGAAGTCAGAGTACGCGCTGGAAGTTGCCCAGCGTCGGGCGGCCAACGAGCTAGATAACGCCCAGGCGGCCGAAGAAAAGCAAAGAATGGCCGAGGAGAGATTGGAGATGGCAGAATCAGAAATGTGCATTTTGAAGAACCAATTACATTCCACCTCCATTGAAATAGATGTGGCCAAAGAGGTCGCCCGCCAGTCCGATGCCAAGATTGCCGACTTGGAGGCGGCGGTGACCGAAACCAAGAGGGAGGCCGCTGAGGCTGATAAGAAGGTCGCGGAGGCCGAGCGAAAAACCTTCGAGGCGGAGAAAAGAGCTGCAGAGGCTGTAGAGAATTTTAGGAAGTCTAAAGCCTTTAATAAGGAATTAGCCGAATCAACAACATTCGCTTACGAAGCCGGCTTTCAGGACTGCAAGGAAAAAATTCAAGAACTCTACAACCTCGAGGGGATTGAAGGGTTGGAGCTAGATGAAGTCCCTGAAGATGACGATCCAGCCCCAGATGACCCTTAATTTTTTTTATTGTATTGCTCTAAGTCCGACTCAGATCGGCAATTTTGTAAACTTTTAGCCATCAATGAATATTTCGATTCTCAACACTTGTCTTTGGTCATAATTAGCTTTGCTAGTGTGAGTTGTCGTGAATCAACAACTAATGGCTGAAGAGCATGATTTCTATCTGTTAGGAAACTGATGCGGGATCAATTTCGGTTGTAGAGATGAAAGTTGAACTATAGGTAGTATAAGACCCCGCTCGTGTCGGCGCGAAGCCGTGGAAGGCCGAATGCCTCATTAGATATGTCGCGCAGAATGGGACTGTGTGCACCAACACGCTGTCCTTAAGTGTCGATGCGGGGCCAGGCTTTTGTGCCGACGCGGAGCCGGTCTTTGGTGCCGATGCGGAGCCGGTCTTTGGTGCTGTCACGGAGCCGGGCTTAATTGCCGACGTGGAGCCGGTCTTTAGTGCCGATGCGGAGCCGATCTTTGGTGCCGACGCGGAGCCGGGCTTAATTGCCAATGTGGAGCCGGTCTTTGGTGCCGACGCGAAGCCGGTCTTTGGTGCCGACGCGGAGCCGGTCTTTGGTGCCGTCACGGAGCTGGGCTTAATTGCTGACGCAGAGCGGTCTTTAGTGCCGATGCGGAGCCGGTCTTTGGTGCCGATGTGGAGCCGGGCTTAATTGCCGATAGGAGCCGATCTTTGGTGCCAATGCAGAGCCGGTCTTTGGTGCCGATGCGGAGCTGGGCTTAATTGCCGATGCGGAGCCGGTCTTTGGTGCCGACACGGAGCCGATCTTTAGTGCCGATGCGGAGCCGGACTTAATTGCCAACGCGGAGCCGGTCTTTAGTGCCGATGCAGAGCCGGTCTTTGATGCCGATGCAGAGCCGGTCTTTGGTACTATCGTGGAGCCGGGCTTAATTGTCGACGCGGAGCCGATCTTTAGTGCCAATGCGGAGCCGGTCTTTGGTGCCAATGCAGAGCCGGGCTTAATTGCCAACGCGGAGCTGGTCTTTGGTGCCAATGCGGAGCCAGGCTTAATTGCCGATGCGGAGCAGGTCTTTGGTGCCGACGCGGAGCCGGTCTTTAGTGCCGATGCGGAGCCGGCTTAATTGCCGATGCATAGCCAGTCTTTAGTGCCAATGCGGAGCCGGTCTTTGATGCCGATGTGGAGCCGATCTTTGGTGCCGATGCGGAGCCAGGCTTACTTGTCGATGCGAAGCCGGTTTTTAGTGCAAAGCGTGATCACTCGAAAAACAATGCAAATATTTTGAACAGCAATCTGTCAAGCAGGTTCAAATTAATGAAGTTAGCACATTACTGATAATACTGGCATAAATTGTTGGCGTTCCAAGTGCGAGGAAGCGATTTCCCGTCTAGCTCTTTAACTTTGTATGCCCCGTGATGAAGTACCTCCTTGACACGGTATGGTCCTTCCCATTTCGGTGCCAGCTTGCCCTCCTCCATCGGCTTTGATACTTCAGCTCGTCGCAGAATGAGATCTCCAGGGCGGAACGTCTTGGACCGTACTCGAGCATTGTAGTATATGGCCGCTCGCTGATGGAAAGCTGCCATGCGAAGTTGCGCCTAGTCTCGCAATTCTTCCACTAAATCTAGATCGGCTCGCAGTTGATTTGGGTTGCTCTCTTCGTGGTATAACTCTATCCGAGGACTGGGGACACCTATCTCCACCGGAATGACTGCCTCGGTCCCAAAGACCAGGCTGAAAGGAGTTTCCCCAGTGGGGGCTCGTGGCATCATGTGGTATGCCCACAATACACTGGGGAGTTCCTCCACCCAACGCCCTTTGCAGCCATCTAGTCGGGCCCTGAGCCCTTGGAGGATAATGCGGTTGGTCACCTCGGCTGCGCCGTTGGTCTGGGGGTGCCCCACAGAGGTGAATCGTTGATGAATGCCCAGGCCGATGCAAAATTCTCGAAGGCCATGTTGTCAAACTATTGGCCGTTATCAGTAATGAGGGTGTGTGGTAGCCCGAACCGGCACACGATAGACCTCCAGAAGAAAGATCTTACTTTGCCCTCGGTGATCTTGGCGAGAGCCTCAGCCTCGATCCACTTGGTGAAATGGTCAATTACTACCACTAAGAACTTGCGTTGCCCGGAGGCTGGAGGGAATGGTCCCAGTATGTCCATGCCCCACTGGGCGAAGGGCCAGTGTGCAGCCAGGGGGGTCAGCTAAGACGTCGGCTGATGTTGAATATTAGCATGGCGCTGGCAGCTGTCACACCTGTTAACAAATTTGGACGCATCCTCCTTCATTGTCAGTCAGTAAACTCCCTGCCGTAGGGCTTTGTATGCGAGAGCCCTGCCCCCCAAATGGCTTTCACATATACCTTCATGTATCTCTCGTAGGATATAATCTACTTCTGTGGGGCCAACACATCTGAGAACCGGGTATGAGAACGACTTTCAATAGAGTTTTCCCTCCATTATAAAAAACTTCGGGATTCTTCTTTTGAGTTTCTTGGCCTCGGTAGGGTCTTCTGGGAGGGTACCATTGGTAAGGTACCGGACATAAGCATCCATCCAGGAAGGCTCTTGCTCAACTGGCAGAGTTTCTCTTGTTACGTCAATACTCGGGGCTTCCAGGTGCTCTACATAAGCTCTTCCCAGCATCCCGTCAGTTGAGGTGGCAAGATGGGACAAAGCGTCGGCCCTAGCATTTTCTCCTCGAGGGATATAGGTAACATTAAAATAAGCTAAGAGAGAAGCTTGCGACTGCACCATACTTAAGTAGTGGGACATGATGGGATCCCTTGCTTCATACTCCCTGCGATTTGGCTAGCGATTAGTTGGGAGTTAGTGAACGCCCTAAGGCGCTTTACCGCGAGCTCTCGGGCTGATCTTATCCCAGACAGCAGAGCTTCATATTCTGCATGATTATTGGTGGCTAGAAAGAGGAAGCGGAGTGCGCACTCGGTTACAACTCCATTCGGGTTGGCCAGGATGAGGCCCGCTCCACTCCCTTGAGAATTTGACGCCCCATCTACATGAAGGACCCATTCATCATCTCTGGTTCCGAGAGGCGAGGGGTTTGCAGAAGGCTCTTCGGGTTGCTCCTCTCCCCAGGTGCACTCGACCAAAAAATCCGCCAGGACTTGAGATTTCATGGCCGATCGAGGGCGGAAAGATATATCAAATTCCCCCAATTTGAGCGCCCACTTGCCAATCGACCCGATGTATCCGGGCGAGCGAGAATTATCTTTAGAGGTTGGTCTGTGATCACCGCGATCGGGTGGGCTTGGAAGTATGGCCGCAGGCGCTGGGCAGACACGATTAACGTGAATATAGTCTTTTCAATCTTCGAGTACCGGGTCTCCGCATCGTGGAGCACCTTGCTTGTGTAATACACCAGTTTTTGTATGCCATTGGTGTCCACGCGGACCAGCACAGAACTAACGGCCTCGGGAGAAGCCGCGAGGTACAGAAGGAGTTCTTCTCCACCTATTGGCTTGGATATCAGCGGCGGGGTAGATAAGAATTCCTTTAGCCCCTCGAACACCTTCTAACACTCTTTCGTCCATTCAAATCCATTGGCTTTGTGGAGCGCCTTGAAGAAAGGTAGGCACCTCTCAGCGGACTTGGACAGGAAACGGCTCAAGGCGGCCACCCTTCTCATCAGGCGCTGTATTTCCTTCTTGTTGGCCGGAGACCTCAGGTCCAGGATGGCTTGAACTTTGTCCGGGTTTGCCTCGATCCCCCGCCGGGTCACCATGAAACCCAAGAACTTTCTGGCTGTCACCCCAAATGCACACTTGCGTGGGTTCAGCCTCATCTGGTACTGATGAAGGTTGTCAAAAGTCTCTATTAGGTCAGCAATATAATCGGTGGCATCGATATTTTTTGTCAGCATGTCATCCACATACACGTCCATGTTGCATCCTATCTGGTCTTCGAAGATTTATTCATTAACCTTGGTAGGTGGCTCCCGCATTTTTTAGCCCAAATGGCATTACCTTGTAGTAGTACAGCCCCTTCTCAGTTATGAAGGAGGTAGCTTCCTCATCCACGGGTTCATCCTGATCTGGTTGTACCTAGAGAAAGCATCCACGAAACTAAGGACCTCATGGCTAGATGTAGCGTCCACCAGTTGATCGATCCGGGGCATGGAAAAGCTGTCCTTAGGGCATGCTTTGTTAAGATCGGTGAAGTCCACGCACATCCTTCAGCTTCCATTAGTCTTACGGACCATCACCACGTTGGCCAAACATTCAGGGTAATGAACTTCCCGAATATGGCCTGCAGCCGTCAACTTGCGAACTTCCTCGTCAATAGCTTTCTGTCTGTCCGGAGCGGAGCTGCTTTTCTTCTGTCGGACCGGTCGACACTCTGGCCTGAGGTTGAGCCGATGGATGATCACCTCCTCAGGGACGCCCGGCATGTCTGAGGATGACCATGCAAAGACGTCGATGTTGGCACGCAAGAAAGTGAGAAGTCGATCGCGTGCCTCCTCCGGAAGTAATGCCCCAATCTAGACAGTCTTTGTCAGGTCATCCCCCAAGGGGAGGGTCAGGAGGTGCTCGATTGGTTCTCCCCTCCTTCCCAGCTCTTGGGGGTCGAGCGGCTCAGAGGTTATACCGATGCCGCTTCCAGTGGACTGGGAGATAAGTGATAGCAAAGTGGTGGCGGGCTTTGCTCTCCTTTCATTTCTCTGATTCCTTCATCAGTGGGGAATCTTACTAATAATCTCTTAGTGTATATTACAACATCTAGTAAATTCAATCCCGGTCTCCTCAAGATAGCGTTGTAAGCCAGCGAGATTCGGACCACCAGAAATTTATGACCACCGTGCTTTGACACGAAGGGGTTCCAGCCGTGACAGGGAGGGCAATCTCCCCTTCCATGCTTACAGAGTCCCCAGTAAAGCCCATTAGAGGCGTGGCGATGGATCAAAGGGAAGACTTTGATAGGTTCATCCGAACAAAAGCCTCGTAGCTCAAAACATCCACCAAACTCCCACTATCAACTAAAATTCTTTTTACATGGTGTTTGGCTATGGTCATGGACACAATGATGCTGTCGTCATGCTTATTTACTACCCCATCTAAATCCTTTCCAAAGAAAAGAATTACAGAGTCTATTCCCTCTCGCTGTCTTTTTGAGCCACTATCTACCCTCCAGGAAATCATAGCTATGGTCTTCTCCGTAGGAGCATTGTCCATGCCGATCTGAAGTGTCGAAGGTGCCAATGAACCTGGAATAGGAAGGTTTCCCTTCGAACGAACTTGCCCAAGTGACCTTGCTGGACAAGCTCTTCAATGGCCTTCTTCAGATGGCGGCAGTCCTCGGTGTCATGACCATAATCTCGGTGGTACCGGCAGTAAAGTTCCTTATTACGGGAGGTCTCAGACTTCATGGGGGTCGGACGCTTGAAGTAAGGCTCCTCCTCGATTTCTAGTAGGATGTGAGATATCGGAGCCATGAGGGGAGTGAATTGCTCCTTAGGAATAAGCGTCTGTGGCCGGCGATCTGGGCGGTGAGGAGGCTCAGTTTTTCGGGGTCGTGCTCTAGCATGCTCAGTGGGCACTGGTTTCTTGCTGAGATTCTTATCAGCTTTCCTCCTGGAAGAATCTGCCTCATCAGCACGGATGTATTTCTGCGCTCGGCATAAGAACTCGGAGGCTTCTTGTCTAGGGAATAGGCGAACCTAGAGGGACGAAGTCCTCGCTTTAATGCCAAAGTGGCTACAGAATCATCCAGGTTGTATACCTCCAATGTTGCCTCCTTGAACCGAGCAAAAAAATCCTTCAGGGTCTCGCCACTCCTTTGCTAGATAGCGAATAAGCTATCAGCCACTCATGGGATATTCCGACACGCATCAAAGTGGGCCAGGAAAGATCGCTCGAGCTGTCGGAATGAATTGATGCTGCATGGTGGCAGGCGGGAATACCATGCACGTGCCGGCTTACGAAGGGTGGCCGGAAAGGCGACACATAGAAGGGAGTCCGTCGCTCCCTGGACCTGCATAAGGATCTTATAACTCTCCAGGTGGTCCAGTGGATCCGTCGTGCCATCGTATGGGTCCAGCTGGGGGAGATGGAAATGGGGTGGGACTGGTTCCTCCATGATGCGCGGGGAAAGCGGAGGGCGATGCTCGTAGTCCGTCCCATGAGGGTTAGCAATCCAGCGGCTAAGCTCCTCCAACCGTCGGTGATACTCATTAGCCATTGCTCGGCCCGACGGGTAGT
Source organism: Calamus simplicifolius (assembly GCA_900491605.1). Lineage (NCBI taxonomy): Eukaryota > Viridiplantae > Streptophyta > Magnoliopsida > Arecales > Arecaceae > Calamus > Calamus simplicifolius. Next base: position 698,354 of record UESW01004546.1, on the reverse strand, counting down.
ATTCTTGAGGGCGCCGTCTTTAGATGAGTCAAAAAAGGAAGCCGAAGGAGACTGGCGGCATAAGGAGCGCACCCGTCTGGATTCTCTCTCTTCCGGCCGTTGGTGGGAACGACTAGAGTGATGGGAGAGGGATCGCCGTCGCTTTGAGGCCTCTCGGCGATGAGGTTCAGGAGGTGAGTGATGGGAGACCTCGGGCAGGGTCCTGCCTTGATGAGATTGAATTGTCCCCCGTGCCCCTTCTCCAGGCAGAGGGGGTTGAGGTGCAGCGGCAAAGCAGTGTTCCTGCAGTCCCCGTACCATTGTCATCAGGTCCTGGACCTGGTGAGCTAGAACCTCAAGCCGGTCAGGCTGGCTCATCTGTGCAGGGGGCGGAACACGGAGGTTAGCCTCCGATTGCTTGGCCCACGGAATGCGCTCCGCGGCCTGGCTGGTGGAAGCCTCCTGTGCTCGTGTTGTCACCATCGTCTTCCTTGCAAAATCGGTGGGGTTACAGGGAGAACTTTTGCCTTCCCCGCGTGCGAGCCCCCCTTCCTGGTGTGCCAATCTGATGCAGACAAATCACTGGTGATGAGCGCTGGGCATGCTGAGATCTATTATGGGCCTTCAAATGGGGTGGAGAGGTCGTTTTCCTCCTTTGAAAACCTGCAAGAAGTCCCCGAGCCGGTATTCCCGGTGAGGACCCTCCGATGCTCAAGTTAGTCAACTTGTCGATCAGTAGTGTAGTAGAGAGGGAGAGATCCCCTTTTCTATTGAGCTCGGGGTCCTTTTATACCTGTCTGGGAGGCTCCTTTCTTTTCATTCTCCTTCGAACCATCGAATCTTCCTTGTTAGGATAAGCTCCTTCGAACGGCAAGTGGTTAAGCCGTTGCTGGATGGGGGCCGCTTGTGGCGGTAACTGCTGGGCATGCTAGCACTTGCCCATGATTTCGGTAAACGAGGTATACGGTAACAGATCTCGAATCTCGGGATCTATTACCTGAGGTGGGTCATAGTGTATGCAGGAAAGGCACCAAGTTAGGGCCGGAGCCAAAGGCCGGAGCCGTCGCTGGAGGCCGGAGCCAAAGGCCGGAGCCGTCTGAAGGCCGGAGCCAAAGGCTGGAGCCGTCTGAAGACTGGAGCCGTCTGAAGGTCGGAGCCATCGCTGGAGGCCGGAGCCGTCGCTGGAGGCCGAAGCCAAAGGTCGGAGCCGTCGCTGGAGGCCGGAGCCAAAGACCGGAGCCATCGCTGGAGGCCGAAGCTAAAGGCCAGAGCCAAAGGCCGGAACCGTCGCTGGAGGCTGGAGCCAAAGGCCGAAGCCGTCACTGGAGGCTGAAGCCAAAGGCCGAAGCCATAGGCCGGCCAAGATTCCATCTTTGGGATTAGCTGTCACATCATTATCTTCGGAAACTGCGCAAGAGGTTATAACGCCACACCCAGAGGAGATGGTCAGCCGTATCACAACACAAAAGTCAATATTAGTGAAATACTTTGACCCATTCATTAAGTGCACAGAAAAAGTTTCATTGGCTCACTAAAAATAATTCGGCGAGTCACAAGTTCGCAACACGGCCGAGCCACCAGCCGCATTTGGATCGGACGATATGAAGTACTTATCGTTTTTCACAATAATTCTCATAAATAACACCACTCCCCTCGCAACAAACAGTGTAGAGAAATTTTGTGTGCGAAAGGAATGGGCTCCCCCTTCTTAGGAGTACAATTTGGGTCGGATTTGACCATCAAACCTGATTTACAGCAGTGTTTATACTCATATTTATCCAACCCGAATCTGAAAAAATCAGGTTTAATCCGGTCCGATTTGCTATTTACCTGGGTTTATATTGACCGCAAACCGAACTCAAGATAATTTGAACCTGAGGATTACCCGAATGGGGGTAGCTTATCGGCACTAGGTTTTTGGGAGCGTTGAGGGCGCCAGTCAGATTGGACGAGATGATCAACTTGAGGGCGTGGAGGATAAGGCCGTCGATCGCAGGCGAGAAAAAGAAGGACAAACATAAAAGCGGACCACCCGCACATTTCGTTTCACTTTCCGCCTCCTCTTCTTTATTTATAGCATATCCTCTTCTTTATTTCAGGTAAGACTTTTTTTTAATACAATGTTAAAAGCCCCGAGTCCAGCTTATGCGTTCAGCAAGAAATTTTATTTTTTTGTCTTTGGGATTCATAATTCGATGTTTATTTACTTTGAAAAAAGCATTTTATTTTATTTTTTTCCATCAACCCAAATTCTAACCCGAAACTCAATCCGAACTTGATTTTTAAAAATAGGGTTAGGATTGAGGTTTTACAAATAGGGTTAGGGTTAGGGTTAGGATTATCATTTTACAAATAGGATTAGGGTTAGGATTGAGAAAAATTCAAGATTCATGAGCCCGAGTTGCACTCCTACCCTTCTGTTGTTCTTTTAGACATACATGAAACAGTGTGATCATAGAAAAATACTTTATCATACTTTTTAGGACACGAGATCTTTTCTCTTCCTGCCTAGAGATACCATTGCCCTGGAAGCTTACCCCCATGCATGTCCCCGATAACCGTATCAAGGATGCGTGTGTGTGCGTTGAGAGAGAGAGAGAGAGAGAGAGAGAGAGAGTATGTATTAGATATTATTTATTAAAGTACCAATATTCAACATAGAGTCTAGATTTTAGTTTGCACTTTATTAGTATTTACAATAACTAGCTGTATTCAATCCATTATTGTTTAAAAAATGCACTTGTGAAGGAGGAACATTATGCTTGACAAAAGGAGTAAACTGAGAGGAAACTAAAAGATATTAATTTACAAAATTTTTACAAAAATTCAGTTAATTATTCACTTTTCAGAAAAAAAAGATTGGTTTTGCTTTAAAAAAATGAGAATTATTTAGAGATCGAACTAATTCTGTGTTTGCTATAAGTGCATGCAAGATGGACAATACGTTAAGTTTGAAAGTCTAGCACCTATTTACTAAATGTCTAATATATATTTCGAATACCTCAACCATATTTCTTTATATAACTTCTTGCCTTATAATTAGGTTAATTAAGAATAACAATCATCAGAGAATCGCGCTATGTGTGTCTTGTCATAAGAAAAGCAATCTGTTTAATTCATACAAAGTCAATAACCAATAACTTTGCTATCAAATATTTCAAACAGTCTTTTTCATTGTTGGCCAGCCACCATCAACTAATAAATAATCTAGCATTTTTGTCAATGCAAATTATATTTTCTCAAAGAAAAAAACTCGATATTTATTGCCGGCCCTTCTTTCCCTCCTCATGCGTTCTTACTTTTGTTAGACTTTTCGTTTGTTAGACTTTTCTTTTGCGTTTATCAAAAGAGTTGGAGGTTGAAATAATGGTTGCTTGAAGTTTCCTTCATGTTAAGGTCCAAGGAACAATTTGATCCTAGGTGCATGATGTAAATGTTATCATCAACTTAAAGGACCATGAAACAAATCATATAAATATTCAAGAATTCTAAATCAAAAATATTTCAAATACCTCATTAGCTAGATTGAAACCATTGTTATTTGAAAATGATGCAGCTGTGGTGAAGCAACATTATTCTTGACAGAACGAGCAAACTGAGAGGAAACTAAGAGATTATCTAACAAAGTTTTCATGAAAATTCAGTTAATTACTGACTTTGCAAGGAAAAATGATTGGATTATTTTTATCAAAATGGGAGATATTGAAATATTTCTTTCTTTTGGTGCAAGCACAAGACGGACAATACATAAATTTGAAAGTCTAGCACCTATTTACTAAATTTCTAATTATATATTTTGAATATATCATACCTTTTTCTTTATATTACTACTTGCCTTATAATTAGATCAAGAATAAAAATCATCAGAATATCCATCTATATGAGTATCTTTTTATAAGAAGAGTTTGATTATTTCATACAAAATCAATAATCAAATAATTTTTTTATACAAATCCACTATCAAATATTTTAAGCAAAGATATGTGCAAAAAATCCTTTTCATTATTGCCCTACTGCCATCAACTAACAAAAAGTCTAGCATTTTTGTCAACTCATATTATATTTTTTTGAAAGAAAACTTTGTATTTATTGCGAGGCCTATATTTCCTTCCTCGTGCATTCTTACCTAGACTATAGGTATGGTATTGAAATGGGCACCTCATGTTTGACTTTTCTTTCGCATTTATCAAAATAGTGGGAGGTTGGAATAATGGTTGCTTAAGGTTTTCTTTATGTCAAGTTTCAACGAACAATTTGATCCTAAGCGGGCTTAATGATAATGTATGTATATTACGTAAATGTTATCATCAACTTAGAGGACCATGAAATAAATCATATAAATATTCAAGGATTACAAATCAAAAATATTTCAAATACTTCACTAGCTAGATTGAATCCATTAATTGTTGTTTTAAAAAAAATGCACTTTGTGATAGAGCAACATTATGCTTAACTAAGAGATATTATTTTACAAAATTTCCATGAAAATTTTATTAATTATTTACTTTGCAAGAAAAAAAGATTGTTTTTTTTTTTCAAAATGGGAATCATTTAGATATTAAAATAATTTGTGTTTTGGTATAAGCACAGGACAAACAATATGTAAATTTGAAAGTCCAATGCCTATTACTAAATGCCCAATATATATTTCAATGTCTCATATTTATTTCTTCATATTACTACTTTCCTTATATTTAGTTCTAGAAACAAAATCATCACAGCCATCTATAAGTTATCCTTTTATAGGAAAAAGAATTTGATTATTTCATACAAAGTCAATAATCAAATAATTATTTATGCAAATCAACAGTGTCAATAATCAAATAATTATTTATGTAAACCAACGGCATAGATATGCACAGTGAAGCCATTGTTGTCCCATTGCCATCGATAAATAATCTAGCACTTTTGTCAACTTTCATTTTATATTTTTTCTTAAAAAAATTTAGTATTTATTGCTAGTCCCTCCTCATGCATTCCAACTTAGACTAGGTATGATATTGGAGGTTGGACTAATTGTATGATAATAACATTCCTACTTAGAGTTGGAGATTGGACTAATGGTTGCTTGAGGTTTCCTTTATGTCAAGGTCCAAGGAACAAGTTAATCTTAGGTGGGCCTAATTATATATATATATATATGCTGCATTACATAAATTTTATTAACTTAGAGGACCAAAAAAAATTATATAAATATTTAGGGATTCTAAATAAAAAATATTTCAAATACTTGATTGGCTAGATTTAGTCCATTGTTGTTTGAAAGAAATTCACTTGTGATGTAACAAAATTTTTTAGATAAATAAATAAAGATTCCTAATATATTATAAATAAATAAATAAATAAAGAATAATATAAATTAAAAATAATTGTACAATGCTAAAATCCTAGAGGAAGAGTACTTAAATCTTTTAGATAAAATTGCTCATATTTACAAATACCCAACTAATTCTTTAATTTTAATATTTAAAAGCTTCATCAACCTTCATCTTTTAACTTTCACTCTCTTGACTATCAATTTGATGCAAAAAGATGTCAATTGGGCCTTGTTCAAATGCTCCATCAACTTTCATAAAACATTCACTATTTAGACTATTGATTTGACACCACAAGATCTTATTTAAGCTCAGCTATATGTAAGAGCTCCATCAACCTTTAACTTTCACTCTGTGGACTATTGATTTAACATCAAATTTTTTTAATTGGGCATAATTTATGGAAAGATTTCTTAAAGCTAATAGATTTTCTATACTAATTTCTTAAATTTTCTACTTTCATTAGAATACTAATTTTCAAAGAGAGCTAAAGTGATAAACATTAAAAAAATTAAAAATAGATTTCTAACTCTCACTAAATTTCTAAGTTATCTAATATATGTTTTAGCAAAAAAAAGTCAAAAAAATTATATAAAAAAATCAAAAAAATCATCTATCATAGAATAGCATTTTCATAATATTCTAAAAGTTTATTGGTATTGAGACATATATTCATAAACTTATTTGCAATTTAACTTTGATTTGGGTACTTTGTGTTCGAAAGATAAGTCATGTTAGACATTATTAAGGCAAATATACCTGAAAATTTTAATTATATTAGTTTTTGTAAAGCATTTTTTCTACTTAATGTGCACTAGGCTGTGGTATTACAAATACCAAAGCAAATGCCATATAATATAACTTTTAAAAAAATAATAATTACTTTCACAAACTTTAGAAAGCATATGAATGAACTATGATTACTAAATATATAATTAAACTTAACAACTAATTACCAATAGCAAATATTATTCAGCTACATTTTTGACCCAAAGTTCTAAGGTTCTCCTAAGCCGGTTCATCCAAAATGGACTGATCAAACATGATTAACTCATCACTCCTATATCAAACACATAAGTCTTATGGAATTCATCACTGGTTTATTTGTGTTGATGGAAGTAAATTGATGGCTAAGTAGATGACAAGACCGAGTCTAGACACTACTACAGAAATTTGATTAGACTACGTCTAAAAAACATAGTCTTTATATATAGACTACGGTTAAAAGTATTTTAAAAAATGTAGTCTTTTTGAGTGTAGTCAAAAAAAATTATGAGCGTAGTTAAAAGTTCTTGGTTTAGACTACGTTTTTAGACGTAGTTAAAAGTCAAAAAAAAAAAAAGTAGTCTTTAAATACATTTAGACTACATTTTTATCAGAAATTATAGTTAAAAGTAAAAAAACATAGTCTTTAAATACATTTAGACTACATTTTTATCAAAAATTATAGTTAAAAGTCAAAAAAATATAGTCTTTAAATACATTTAGACTACATTTTTATCAAAATTGTAGTTAAAGGTCAAAAAACCATAGTCTTTAAATATATTTAGACTATGTTTTTATCAGAAACTGTAGTTAAAAGGCAAAAAAATAAAGTCTTTAAATACATTTAGACTACGTTTTTATCAGAAACTGTAGTTAAAAGGCAAAAAAATGAAGTTTTTAAATACATTTAGACTACTTTTTTATCAGAAAATGTAGTCTATTATGTAATTTAGACTACGTTTTGATATTGAAAACGTAGTATAATATCCAATCCTGTCATACAAACATATACTTTCAATTTCAAAAAAATTCTAAAAATATTGAATTGAAATATCCAATACTGTCATTAAATATCTAATACTATCATCATACAAACATATTCCAAAAAATCTCAAATACATTGGATTAAAATATCCAATTTTCTTCATATTTCTTCGATGCTAAATCTCAAATACATTAAGTACCAATTTTCTTCAAATGAAACCTTGCAAGTACTCGACCCATTCTCCATGCATAATGTCAATCTCTTTTGTTTATAAGTTTTCTTCTAGTAAACTGCATATATACACATAAGTTACTTAGAAAAGAGCACTAAATGACACATGACACAAAAATCTAAAACCAAAAATAGTACTACATATATATATGAATCATGTATGCAATAATAATCTACCTTCTTATTAGTTGAAATGATATGATTCTCAATGATCTTCTTCATATACTAGAGAAGATTCACCTGCCAAAATTCCAAGAATAGTTGAACCATGAGCCTGTCACCCAGATCCTCGACGCCGCATACGTGTTAGTGCTCCAGGTAAATTTCCTTCACACCATGCTTCTTCTTATTAGCTATGATTGAGTTTTGACTAACCCTTCAATTTTTGTAGACGGCCAACGAAGTTCTCACTTTGGGATGCCCTAATCCAGATTGGTGATGCCGTTGAGCGCTCCCATATCTGGTTGGCCAAGTACCGGGGGTGATGCGATGAGTTGGCTAGGAGGCTGGCCAAGGCCCAGACCCGGGATACTAAGATGGCCGGCAAGCTCCTCGCGGCCAATGCCGACCGCGATGAATGGAAGGCCCGGTACATAGAGGCTGAGGGGAAGGTGGTGGCCGAGCTCAGCTAAAACCTGGCAACTGAGATCAGACTGGCAGTACTTGTGGAGAAGCTGGAGTCAGCTGAAGGCAAGGTCGACGAGCTGACTCAGAAGTTTGGTGATTCCATGGACTGGGCCGAGACGGTAGAGGCCAACGCCTTCACCGTCGAGGAGAGTGCTGCTCTGGAAAAGCTTGATGCCCAGATGGCCGAGGTGAGGAGGGCCGACTCCGAGGCTCGAGCTTAGGGCATCGAGGCCTGGGCCCAGAATGTCGTTGAGCAGTTTAGGAACACTTCAGCGTTTGAGCAGGAGGTGATCGAGGCCAGTCTCGATGCCTATGCCCAAGGCTTCGAGCACTACAAGGAGAAGGTCACCCAAGTTTTCGGGCTCGACAACCTCAGCGACATCCAGCCTGGAGACCTGGATGATGAGGAGCTGGGCAAGGATGAGGCCGACGATGGACTCGGGTCGGCCGAGGCGTAGATACCTAGGCCTTTCCTTTTTGCTATTTTTTTTCTTCTTTTGTTTGTAACCAACCATAGGTCGGCCTTTTGTAATCCTTTAATTGATTAATGAAAAAAAGAAAATTTTTGCCCCAAGTGGGTAATGTTACTTAGCTTTCATCGTCATCTCATCTGTCTATAGCATCAGACCGGTTTTCGATCCTTAGGCCTAGCAGCAAGTGGCCATAGTCCTCCCTGCGATTCAACTGGGGTCTGTGCGAACTCACATCATCAGGCAAGTCCTTAGTCCCTTAGGTGTTTGTCGGAATGACTATAGGGTGCCGGTGCCGGCCGAGGAGCGCTTAGGTGTGCCTAGGAGTTCTCCAGAGCAAGTACAGAGCTGTTAGGATCTTGAACCGCTTCAGGGGCATCTCCATGTTGGACAGAGTGGTATCCCGTTAGCCGCGATGCCGTCGAGCTCCTATAGAACCGACTCGGGGGTTTGTGCACCAACCCGAGGGGTGACTCAAGTAGGTATGAAGCTGTTAGGGTCTTGAACCGCCTCGGGGCCATCTCCGTGCCAAACCGAGTGGTGTCCTGTTAGCCGCGATGCTGCCAAGCTCCTTTAGAACTACCTCGAAGGTTTGTGTGCCGACCTGAGGGTCGACTCAAGCGGGTATGAAGCTGTTAGGGTCTTGAACCACCTCAGAGGCAACTTCATGCTGGATTGAGTGGTGTTCCATTAGCTGCGATGCCGCTAAGCTCCTTTAGAACCGCCTTGAGGGTTTGTGTGCCGGTCTGAGGAATGACTTGAGTGGGTACGGAGCTGTTAGGGTCTTGAACCATCTTGGGGGCATCTCCGTGCCGGACCGAGTGGTGTCCCATTAGCAATGCCACCAAGCTCCTTTAGAACTGCCTCGGTTGTTTGTGTGCCGACCCGAGGGGCGACTCGAGCGGGTATGGAGTTGTTAGGGTATTGAACCACCTCGAAGGCATCTCCGTACCGGACGAGTGGTGTCCCGTTAGCTACGATGCCATCGAGCTCCTTTAGAACCGTCTCAGGGGTTTATGTGCTGGCTCGAGGGATGACTCGAGTGGGTATGGAGCTATTAGGGTCTTGAACCATCTCGGATCCATCTTCGTGCTACACCGAATGGTGTTCCATTAGCCACGATACTGTCGAGCTCTTGTAGAACCACTTCGGGGGTTTGTGTGCCAGCTCGAGGGGTGACTCAAATGGGTACGAAGCTGTTAGGGTCTTGAACCACATCGGAGGCATCTCCATGCCGGACCGAATGGTGTCCCATTAGCTGCGATGCCGCCGAGCTCCTTTAGAACTGCCTCAGGGGTTTGTGTGTTGGCCTAAGGGGTGACTCAAGTGGGAACGAAGCTGTTAGGGTCTTGAACCGTCTCGAGGGCATATCCGTGCTAGACCGAGTGGTGTCCCATTAGCCGCGATGCCATCGAGCTCCTTTAGAACCGTCTTGGGAGTTTATGTATTGGTTCGATGGGAAACTCGAATGGGTATGGAGTTGTTAGGGTTTTGAACTGCCTCGGGGGTATCTCCGTGTTGGACCGAATGGTGTCCCATTAGCTGCGATGCCACTGAGCTCCTTTAGAACTGCCTCGAGGGTTTGTGTGCGGCCCGAGGGGTGACTCAAGCGGGTATGGAGCTGTTAGGGTCTTGAATCACCTCGGGGCATCGCCATACCGGACCGAGTGGTGTCCCGTTAGCCGCGATGCCGCTGTGCTCCTTTAGAACCACCTCAAGGGTTTATGTGCCAGCCTAAGGGGCGACTCGAGAGGGTACAAAGCTATTAGTCTTGAACCATCTCGAGGGCATCTCCGTGCCAGATCGAGTGGTGTCCAATTAGCCGCGATACCGTTGAGCTCCTTTAGAACTGCCTCAAGGGTTTGTGTGCCGGCCCAAGGGGCAACTCGAGCAGGTACGGAGCTATTAGGTTCTTGAACCGCTTCGGAGGCATCTCTATGCCGGACCGAGTGGTGTCCCATTAGCCGCGATGCCATCGAGCTCCTTTAGAACCACCTCGGGGGTTTGTGTGCGATCTGAGGGTTGACTTGAGCGGGTATGGAGCTGTTAGGGTCTTGAACCATCTCGGGGGTATCTTAATGCCAGACCGAGTGGTGTCCGGTTAGCCGCAATGCCACCGAGCTCCTTTAGTTGTTAGATCCGCAACTTCGAAGATAAGTCAGGTATAACATTTGGAAGTTCATTTTATTATTATCAATTGAAGGGATACATTATTGGTAATATCGGCAAAGGTTGTCCGCATTCCAGGTACGTGGGATGGGTCGTCCGCCGAGTTCTTCGATCCGGTATGCTCCTTAGTGATGCAGTAAGGATCCTCCCAGTTTGGAGATAGTTTGCCCTCCTCCATTGGCTTGGACACTTCGGCCTTTCTAAGGACTAGATATCCGGGGTGGAACATTTTGGGATGGACTTGAGCATTGTAGTACTTGGTTGCTCGCTAGCGGAACGTTGCCATTCTGAGCCGCGCTTGGTTGCGCATTTCGTCAATGAAGTCAAGGTTGACCCTCAGCTGGGTGAGGTTGTCTTCTTCGTTCTATGACTCCACCCAGGGGCTTGGTAGGCCGATCTCGATGAGGACGACCACTTCGGATCCAAAGACAAGATTAAATGGGGTCTCTCCCGTCGGGGCCCTTAGAGTTGTGTGATACGCCCACAGCATGCTTAGGAGCTCCTCCACCCATCTACCCCTAGACCCATCCAATCGGGTTCTGAGTCTTTGGAGGATGGTTCAATTCATGACCTCGGCCTTCCCATTGGTCTGCAGATGGCCAACAGAGGTGAACCGGTGGCAGATGTTTAGCTCGGCATAGAATGTCTTAAATGTGGCGTTGTTGAACTGCTAGCCATTGTTAGTGATGATAGTATGGGGCAACCCAAAATGACAGATAATAGACTTCCAAAAGAAGGATTTGACCTTGCTCTCAGTGATCTTAGCCAGTGCCTCGACTTCAACCTACTTGGTGAAGTAGTCGATGATGACAAGTAGGAACTTCCGCTGACCTGAAGCTGGGGGAAACAGTTTGAGGATGTCCATTCCCCATTGGACGAAGGGCCATGAGGCCGAGAGCGAAGCTAGTGGAGAAGATGGCTGTCGTTGGATGAGTGCGTGCCGTTGGCAGCTGTCGCACCTCTGGACGAGCCTGGCAGCATCCTCCCTCATGGTGAGCCAATAATATCCTTGGCGAAGAGCTTTCTGCACTAGCGATCTGCCCCCTAGGTGGTTTCCGCAGATGCCTTCATGTATTTCTCTGAGGATGTTGTCGGTGTTTGCAGGACCAACGCACTTGAGAAGAGGATAGGAGAATGACATTTTGTACAATTGTTCATCTAGCAGGGTGAACTTGGAGGCTCTCTATTTGAGCAGTCTAGCCTCCTCACGATTAGCGGGAAGGGTTGCCATCGATGAGGTAGCAAATGTAGGCATCCATCCATGTCGGCTTCTGTATGATTGAGAGGACTTCTTTCTTGTCTTCAATGCTGGGTCTTTCCAAGTGTTCAATGTAGGTGCCTCCTAGGACGTTGTCTGCCGATGTGGCCAGATGGGAAAGGGCATCGGCCTTGGCGTTCTCACTTTGGGGGATGTAGCTAATACTAAAATATGTTAGTGAGGAGGTCAGGAGTCGAACCTTCTCCAAGTATTATGCCATGGTGGGATCCCGTGCCTCGTACTCTCTGTTGATTTGTCTGAAGAAGAGCTGGGAGTTGGTGAAGGTTCTAAGGTGTCTGACCCTAAGCTCTCGGGCGAGCCTCACTCCAGCCAGTATGACTTCGTACTCGGCTTGGTTGTTGGTAGCTTTGAAAAGAAGCCAGAGGGCGTATTCTATCTTCTCACCCTTTGGGGTTACCTTTACGAAGGGCAATAGAAAGATCATCACTAGAACTGGAAACTAGATCCGATGATGAAGAAACTGGCGCAGAATATGGAGTAGGAGACGTAGGAACAGAAATCGGATCAGGAATAGAAGGTTTAGAGGGAAGAAGATCAAAACTAGATGATGTAATTATATATATTAGTAAATCATCTTCCTTCTTCTAACTGATAGAACCTGAAGATGAAGTAAATGGTGTTTGTTCAGGAAATGTAACATCAACTGGCATAAGGTACTTGTTAAGACTAGGACAATAACATCTATATCCTTTTTGCATACAAGAATATCCAAGAAAAATACACTTTAGAGATTTAGGATCAAGTTTCGTAACTTGAGGTCGAACATCCCAAATAAAATAAGTACAACCGAATACCCTAGGTTCAATAGAAAATAATGACTTATTAGGAAAGAGGACATGAAAGGGAGTCTCACCAGAAAGAATAGAGGAATGCATACGATTAATCAGAAAATAAGCTATAGAAACTGCATCAGCCCAAAATTGTTTAGGGACTTGTATTTGAAATAAAAAAGCTTTGAAAATTTTAAAAATATGTCTATTTTTTGTTCAATAACTCTATTCTGAGATGGTGTATCTATAAAAGAAGTTTGATGAATAATGCCATGTTGAACCATATAATTTTGAAAGTATTCTTATAAATATTCCTTAGCATTATCACTTCTCAAAATTTGTAGAGGCACATTAAATTGAGTTTTAATTTTTCACAAAAAGTAGTAAAATAAAAAAATAATTTTAAATATTTTTTATTAAAAATAACCATGTCATCTGAAAATAATCATCAAGAAAGGTAACCAAATATTTAAACCCAGTTTTAGATTTAACAGGACAAGGACTCCAAACATTGGAGTGAACTAACTCAAAAGGAGCACTAGCTCTTTTATTGACTCTGGAACTAGAACTCAAACGATGATGTTTGACAAATTGACAAGACTCATAATTTAATGAAGATAGGCTAGAAAATTGAGGATAAAGTTTCTTTAATATAGGTAATGAAGGATGACCCAACCGACAATGTACTTCAAAAGGGTTACAATTTCAGAACAAGCAATAGACTTTGGTACTTGTGCATCAAGATTGTAGAGGCCTGTAGACTCATGTCCTTTACCAATAATCCTCTTCGTCATAAGATCTTGAAATAGACAAAAATTAGAATAGAATGTGATACAATAATTAAGAGAACGAGTAAGTTTACTAACGGAGACTAAATTAAAAGATAAGTCATGTAAACTTAAAAAATATTTCAAAGTAATTAAAGGTATTGAAATAATTGTGTCGAGCCCTAAAATACGAGATGTAGATTCATCTGTTAAAGTAACTGTAGAACTAGAAGCATGTAACTTAAAAGAAGAAAATAGGCTAGAATTACTTGTCATGTGATCTATGGCACCAGAATCAATGATCCATTGGAAAGATGAGGAAACAAGACATGTGTTCATTTTACCTGAATCAATGATGGCAGTAATAGGAGTAGATGAAGACTTTTGGGATTTCTGATACTGTGAGAACTTGACATACCCATTTGCAGATATTAAAATGGACTCAGAAACATCATTAGTAGAGGCAATATGTATTGACTGATTTGATTAATTCTTGCGCTGCAACTTTCTACAATCTTTCTTCATATGTCCTAGCTTATGACAATAGTAACATATAACACCTCTCATATCTTGTCCTCAAGTACTAAGATTTTGATCATAACTACTTGAGTCTTTCCCTCTATTGCCATGTCTATATGGTTGTCTTTCAGATTCAGAAGTGCGACTGACAAGAGCACTATTAGGCTGAGTAGGAGCTGAATTTTTTATGCGAAGTATCCTACTGAAAGCTTCTTCTAAAGAGGATATTTTAGGGCTAGAAAAAATTTAAGACTTAGTAGCCTCAAACTCAGAAGTAAGACTAGCCAAGAAGATCATAACCATCATCTTTTCTCTCTGAGTTTACTGAACTTTCACATCAATACTAAATGAAAGTAGCATATTAAGTTTCTCATGAGTCTTCTTAAAATCCATAAAGTAGTCAGTGAGGGATTTATCACCTTTTTCTGTATGATAAAAGGCTTGACATACCTTATAAGTGCGTTTGATATTTTTCTAGAATACACAAACTCCAAATAATTCATTAGTTCTTTCATAAATTTATAATGATTTATCAAACCAACCACCTCACCATCAATAGAATTATGTATTTACAAAAATAGATGGGCATCCTCTCTTAGCCATGAGGTTTTCGAGTCATCGCTAGGTGGATCATCAGTTAAATGATTATCCATAGCAATACTCTGCAAATAAAGTTTAACAGTTTTACTCTAATTTAAATAATTAGATCTATTAAGTTTATGTTCTATGATTTTTGGCATCACAGGAACCGCATCAGACATAATAACAGACTTCTTTTTCTTCATATTATCAAATATCAGCCAAATAATAGAGCCAAAACCATAATAAAGTTAAAAATACCCAAAGAATCCAAACCTGTCCCAAAGTAGATCCCATACCGAATAGATGCTAATCCAAATAGGTAATAAACTTATTATGAAAGTTGAAGCAAGCAAAATGAACAAAAAATGATCAGATTTTAGCAACAAAACTCTGGGCGAAGGTTGATTGGCGAGTGGCGCTTCCCCAAATGTAGGCGGTGAGAATAAAAAATTATCAAAAATAGAAACCCAAGAAAACTCTAAAATCTCCTTGTTTATATATTTAGGATTATAAGCCCAAAAGCTCTGATACCATGAAACATAACTAGAACTCTAAAAAGAATGAAGAAGAAAGTAATTTCTGTGTATTTTTATTCATCAATCTTTTAGGTATATATACAAGCTACAATTCCTATGTTAGGAAGAGAAACTAATTATATCAAATCCTTATAAATCAGAATCAAATATATTTACTTCCTATTATAGAAATGCAATCTACTTTCTATCCTAGAAATGTAATATGTAGCAATCCCTATGAATCATAATCAAATATATTTACTTTCTATTCTAGAAATATAATCTGAGGAAGCATAAGCTAACTTATGAGTTTTCTCTTATTATTTAAAAAAGGTATATTTATTTATCTATGTGGTTATTTTTCAGCAGGAAAATAGTTATTACAACATTTCATATGGAGTTATGTTATTGGAAACATAAACTATAATATATGTTTTCAAGTATCATATTCAAAAATGTATCTTGGTTTCCTCCTGCTATACAGTGTTAGTATATTATTGAAATGATGATTTTATTTTCAATTTTTTCATGGTTAGATGGTTATTCAGCTACTGTAAGACCCATGGAATTGGATAGGCCAAAGTGGACTGGTCCAATGCCCCCACTCACGTGTACATTCCATGTGATATTTGGGGGTGGAGTAACTCCTCCCCTAATTGCTGCTCGCGTGATATTGGAGAGGATAAACTTCTCTCCCTAATCGATGCCTAAAAATAGAAGAAAAATTTGGGGAAGAGTTAATCCTCCCCTAGTCGAAGCCTAAAAATAGGAGAGAAATTTGGGGAGAGGTTTATCCTCCCCTTAGTCGACCCCTAAAAATAGGGGAGAAATTTGGAGAGGAGTTTATCCTCCCCTTAGTCGACCCCTAAAAATAGGGGAGAAATTTAGGGAGGAGTTACTCCTCCCCCTAACTGCCGTCGCGTGATATTGGAGAGGATAAACTCCTCCCCCTAATCGCTGCATGAAAACAGGGGAGGAATCCCTCCTCCCCTGGCAACACGAGAGATAAAGAGGGGATGGGCGGCTAGGGTTGTTTGCGCCGCAAAAAGAGGAAAAAAAAAGAGAGAGAGAGGGAGAGAGAAGAAGAAGAAGTGGGGAAGCAAAGCCCTCCATCGTCAGGATATCGTTGGACACTAGGAAAGAGAGGTAAGTTCTTAGCAGATCGTTAAAGATGGAAAGATATTAGGCACAGGTTATGAACGCGGTGATGTGATTATAATATATATATATATATATATATAAGAAAAATAAAAAGGAAGAAGAGAAGGGTGAGTGCTCGGATTGCGGCACAGACACAATGATGGATTCTAGAAGAAAAATTAATTTTTATTTTATTTTATTTTAATTAAAGTTTATTTTTGTTAATTAAATAAAATATATGAATTATGTCAGGTGGAGAGGACAACCAACGTGGCAGGAAAGAGTTAAATTCGAGTCCTTAGTGAGGAATTGTTAGCCGAATTGTGAAGTAAGAATTCTCCTACATAATTTTTATTACTATTATATAAATAATAATTATTGGTTTTTGATGATTTACATTGGGTTATTATGGATTTCATGCTATTTTCTGATTCTTGGTTTGGTTTGGTTGATGAATATTGCCTATTTATGATTTTTTATAAAAATTTTATTGTCATGATTGAGTTGCGACGCTTGATATGCATGGCTTGTGTTGGTTGTGATGCATGAGTGCATGATGGTTGATGCTCTAGGCTGGCCATGTGAGAGCCTTACCATAGGCTAGAAATGTAGTAGTGTTGCCAGTCACAGGCTGAAATGTGACAACGTGGGCTCTGCCACAGGCTGAAAATATGGTAGTGTTGCCCGTCACAGGCTGAAGTGTGACAGTTGCCCTACCACAGGCTGGAACGTGGTTATGGCAGTCTAGAGCTAAAAATCAGGTGGGTTTGGATCCAATGTATGACTGGTTGAGTATGAAGTCATTAGATGTGTATTACATAATTGCATGATGGCATCTACATTTATTGGTTTGATGTTTGAATTTTCTTAATCATGTATTTATACCATAAAGGTTATCTATTTAATTGCTATGTACGAGGGTAAATTTTATTTAGGGATTCTTAATATGTAGGAAAAAGAATGAACTTATGTTTATGACACTAGTCAATGTTTACCCAGTTTACTTTTAAATTGTGATAATTTCTATTTCTTTAAATGATAAAACTTTTGTGGAATATAGAGTGGATTATTTATATCATGCCTTGCATGATCTCTAGGGCTTGCCTTAGGGTTCATGCGACCGTGTCACGTGGCCGAATCAGATGGTGGATTTGGGGCATGATAGAAATGGTATCAGAGCTAGGTTTTTGATCATTAGGGATGAAAAAAAGAATGGTGATTGAAGTGGTATTGAAAATATGGTTTAGGATTTTGGGATTTAGGATTGAAGTGAAAGTGAGTGGAAAAAATTTTAAATTTTATTTGAATTAAAATTTTTGAAATATGAAATTATTATGTGTTGGCTAATAACTATTAAAAAAATAAAAGTGGAATGATAGAACTCAAGGATGTCAAAAAAACTAATTTGAAGTCGAGACATGGTACTTAACGAGGTGTCTTGGAGAGACTAGTAAAAATGTACGTCAATATATATATATATATATATATATATATATATATATATATATATATATATATATATACTTCTTAAGGAACTCAATTTTTATTTGGTACAAAGATCAAATTGATTCTTGATGTTAGATACATCATTTGGGTACTTGGGAACTTGAGTCAAAAGTAAAAAATAAGTGTCCTCAACTCTTTGATGTATATGGTAAAAAAATTTTCGAGGACAAAATTTGTTTTAAGGGAGGGAGAATGTAAGACCCGTGGAATTGGACCGGCCAAAGTGGACCGATTCAATGCCCCCACTCACGCGCACATTCCGCGTGATATTTGGGGAGGAGTAACTCCTCTCCCTAATTGCCGCTCGCATGATATTGGAGAGGATAAACTCCTTCCCCTAGTCGACGCCAAAAAATAGGAAAGAAATTTGGGGAGGAGTTTATCCTCCCCTAGTCAAAGCCTAAAAATAGGGGAGAAATTTGGGGAGAGGTTTATCCTCCCCCTAGTCGACCCCTAAAAATAGGGGAGAAATTTGGAGAGGAGTTTATCCTCCCCTTAGTAGACCCTAAAAATAAGGAAGAAATTTGGGGAGGAGTTACTCCTCCCCTTAACTGCCGTCGCATGATATTAAGGAGGATAAACTCCTCCCCTTAGCCGCATGAAAACAGAGGGGCAACATGAGAAATAAAGAGGGGATGGGCAGCTAGGGTTGTTTGCGCAGCAAAAAGAGGAAAAAGAAAGAGAAAGAGAGGGAGAGAGAAGAAGAAGTGGGGAAGCAAAGCCTTCCATTATCAGGATATCATTGGACGCTAGAAAAGAGAGGTAAGTTCTTAGCAGATCATTAAAGATAAAAAAAATTAGGCACAGGTTATGAACGCGGTGAGGGGATTATAATATATATATATATATATATAAAGGAAGAAGAGAAGGGTGAGTGCTCGGATTGCGGTACAGACCCAATGATGGATTCTAGAAGAAAAAATAATTTTTATTTTATTTTATTTTTATTAAAGTTTATTTTGTTAATTAGATAAAATATATGAATTATGTCATCTGAAGAGGACAACCAATGTGGCAAGGAGGAGTTAAATTTGAGTTCTTAGTGAGGGGTTGTTAGCCGAATTGTGAAGTAAGAATTCTTCTACATAATTTTTATTGCTATTATATAAATAATAATTATTAGTTTTTGATGATTTACGTTAGGTGAATTATGGATTTTGTGATGTTTTCTGATTCTTGGTTTAGTTTGGTTGATAAATATTGCCTAATTATGATTTATAAAAATTTTATTGTCATGGTTGAGTTGCGCATTGATATGCATGGCTTGTGTTGGTTGTGATGCATGAGTGCATGATGGTTGATGCTCTAGGCTTGCCATGTGAGAGCCTTGCCATAAGCTAGAAATGTGGTAGTGTTGCCAGTCACAGGCTGGAGTGTGACAATGTGGGCCCTACCATAGGTTGAAAATATGGTAGTATTGTCTGTCACAGGCTGGAGTGTGACAGTTGCTCCGCCATAGGCTAGAACATGGTTATGGCAGTCTAGAGCTGAAAACCAGGTTGGTTTGGATCCAATGTATGACTGGTTGAGTCTAAAGTCATTAGATGTGTATTACATGATTGCTTGATGGCATCTACATTTATTGGTTTGATGGTTTGGATTTTCTTAATCATGTTTTTATACCATAAAGGTTATCTATTTAATTGCTATGTAAGAAGGTAAATTTTATGTAGGGGATTCTTAATATGTAGGAAAAACAATGAACTTATGTTTATGACACTAGTGGATGTTTACCCAGTTTACTTTTAAATTGTGATAATTGCTATTTCTTTAAATAATAAAACTTTTGTAGAATATAGTATGAATTATTTATATCGGGCCTTGCATGGTCTCTAGGGTTTGCCTTAGGGTTTATGCGGCTGTGTCACGTGGCCAAATCAGATGGTAGATTTGGGGCATGATAGTTACTGAAACTTATGTCTCACTCCTCTACTGTTGAATATTTTCTTATAGATCAGTGAGAGCTAGTTGGCAAGCTAGAAGGTTGGCCTTAGCTACATATTTTTATAGCAGTTTGTAAACTTGGAGAAGTCTAATTAGATGAAAATGTGTCTAGAGGTGTATTTGTATATTGAGATGGGTGAAAACAATTATATATGGATGTATATAGTTATGACCCTATGATATAACATAGACTTGAGTTGGATGTGAGAAAAGACTTATATTATGAAATCATTTGTGAATGTGATCTCTTTTATCAGTGTGGTGAAGAAAAGTTTTAAATTGTCTATCATTTGTAAAGTTGATTATGAGAAAATGTTTTATTTGAATAGAGTTAAAATTAGTTGTGATTTGATCTTTGAGGAAATGTATAAATTATTGAGCAGGTAAAAAAGTTTTAAATAGGATAAAAAGTTGAGCTTTATGGTACGCAACATAAAGGCTAGTAGAATTCTACCTAATTACCATATGTTTGCGTGTTGTGGGATCATAGAGAGAGGGGGTCCTGACAAAAAAGATTATATAAACTGGCAAAACTAAGAGAAAAAAAATAAAGAAGGAGTTTTAGTAAAGGAAGAAGAGATAAAATAATGATAAAAAAGTTATTTTAAGAAATTATTAAATAAAAATAATTTAGTAAATTTAAGGGTAGAAGAATGCGATAACCTAGGAGTAACAAATGAAAATAATTTATGCTTGAAAGATTGACCATGAAAGCTATTTATTTATTAAGAAGATTGATGGAGAGGTATAGGAAAAGAAAAAAGATCTTCATATGGTCTTTATTGATTTAGAGAAAACGAAAAAGCATATGATAGAGTACCTAAAGAAATAATATTATGGGTTTTACAGAAAAAGAAGTTACCAAAAGGTACATAAAATTGATAAAAGATATGTATGATAGAGTAATAAGTATTGTCAAAACAATAATAGAAGAAACTAGTGAGTTTCTAATTACTATAGGTTTACATTAAGGATTTGTCTTAAGTCTGTATTGTTAGAATTAAAATAGTAGTTTGAAATTCAAACCTCATTTGATGTCCTCTTTCTCGGATAATCTTGCCTGATCCAAGTGTGATTACGAGACGAACCAAACTTTGATTTCATAGATTAAATGCCTCTGTGATCATTTTCAAGTATATCTATTTTCTTCAGAGATTATCTGTTCTCAAGTTGAAGAGTTATATTTATAATTGAAAAATCAAACAACCGTTGATCTCTCGTTCTCATAACCGAGAACCATACTGTTTTTACAACCACCCACTACCCTTTTAACCATCGGGTAAGTAGATGGAATAAATGATACAAACGGGTCAGGTTTGACCCATCATGGGCGGATCTGACCCAAGTTTGTAATATTTACCACTCGCACATGACGGGGTCAACTTAGACCCGAATCACCATAAACTCAATATACCAATCACTTCATACTAAGGTAAGTAACACATGTGACCCGCAAGAATACTCGAGCTTATCGCTATGTATCTGTTAGGAATACATAGTCACTCGTCAAAAGAAAGAGACTCACCATAATATCTTGCAGTACCCCAGACTCTCTCTATTTCATCGGTTCAAGCATATCTGATCCCTCTATTAATTAATCAACAAGAACATGCTAAAACACTTTCATTACAATGTAATCACAATTATAATACCCTCTTTAAACATGCAGCATAATTGGCTAGCCAGTGAATACATGTACGGATGTTAATAAGATTAGTCTTCCTTCTTAACTAGTAACTCTCTAACATTAATTAGCTGCTTTCTAGACGTGCCCCTTTAAGTTGAATCATCCATGGCTTATAGGTAGCATGCTAAAGTAGCAACACTAAATTGAAATTTTTGAGCTACTGCCAAAAAGTCCATAAGGGTACGAATTTGAGATCCAATGATCTCAAGGGTCTCGCATAGTAGAGAAGCAGGGACCATTCTCCTACTAACCCTTTGTCCTTTTAAGCACATGTGGTATGAATCACATGCTACGATGTTGCCTTCTCCTTAAGAGAGCACATGTCTTATTTGTTCAATAACTTCAACATCGTACAGACTTAAGTCCAGACACATCTTAGTATCTAATCTGAGTTCATTCATTTACTTGCTAACCTCCTAATGAACTCATGTCTGGCTTTTCAACAGGTTAAGTAAATATCCCTTTTAACATTTACTTCGATCATTAGGTATTCAGAATGATCTCATATTGACTTTTGTTTTTCATGTCAAGGCGACGTTCTATATATTTTGAGTCGTCTCTTTCCATATAGCCTAGCTATATGCTCAAAACCGTATAATCACACACATGCAGTGCATAGAGTCGATTGTCCATGCGAGAAGACCAATCTCCAACCTGTTGACATGCTTTATTATGTACTCATGAACATTCTTAACCAAACAATCAACCAATCACATGTGTGTACAATCCTTATCAGTAGATCATGGCTTGTCTAAATGAAATTCCATTATATCAATTGAGTTTATAGCTCAATAGTTCATAAGTACATTACAATTTACGTAAGCCCAAAGATCTTACATGATCTGTATAAACATTTCAGGCTAATGGCTTAGTGAAAGGATCAGCAAGCATTCGATGAGTAGAGATATATCTCAATTCAACTTGCTCTTTGGCAATTATATCTCTTACATACTGATATTTAATATCGATATGCTTAGACTTGCTATGATACTTGGGATCTTGTAAACATGCTAAGGCAGCTTGATTATCACAATGTATAACAACTGGACTCCCACTATCATCAGCAATATTCAGATGTTTTAAGAACCTTTTCAGCCAAACAGCTTCTTGTACTCATGCTGAACATGCCACAAATTCAGCTTCCGTTGTTGATAAGGCCACATAACTTTGTTTCTTACTAAACCAAGTAATAGCGCCACCATTTAGTAAGAAAACATAACCAAAGTGGACTTCCTATCATCTGGATTTTCAGCCTAATCAGCATCTGAGTATCCTTTTAAGTTCAAATTTGATCCTTGATAACATATACAGTATTCTGCTGTGCCTTTCAAATATCTCAATATTCTCTTAACCGCCTTCCAATGTTTGATTCCAGGGTTCGACTAAAAACGGCTCACTAAACCAATGGCATAGCAGATGTCTGGCCTAGTACACACCATAGTGTACATCAAACTTCCAATGGCTCTGGCATAAGGCTTTTTGTTGATCTCCTCCTTCTCTCGAGGTGTGATGGGGCACATGTTTTGGCTCAGGACTTCTCCTTTAGCTATTGGAGTATCACAAGGATTACAATCCTTCATTTTAAATCGTTCCAAAATCTTCTCAATATAAGATTTTTGAGACAAAGCTATAAGTTTTCTTGAATGATCTCTTATTATCTTGACCCCCAAAATATAAGATGCCTCTCCCATATCCTTCATATCAAATTGGGAAGATAACTATTCTTTGACTTCTATGATAAATTCATTGTCGTTTTCGGCCAATAAAATATCATCAACATATAATGATAATATTACAAATTTTCCTTCAATGGCTTTTATGTAGACGCAATGGTCTTCACTTATCATTTTAAAATTATATGAAACAACTACATAATGGAATCTCATATTCCATTGCCTTGATGCTTGTTTAAGGCCATAAATTGACTTTTTCAATTTGCACACTTTGTGTTCTTGACCTTCTACTATGAAACCTTTAGGTTGTTCCATATAGATCTCTTCATTAATTCACCATTGAGGAAAGCTATTTTAAGATCCATCTAGTGCAATTCAAGATCTAAATGCCCCACAATGGCTAGAATCAAACGAATAGAGGCAAATCTTTCAACTGGAGAAAAAGTATCCTGGTAGTCTATACCCTCTTGTTGAGTATAACCTTTAGCAATGAGTCGGGCTTTATATCTCTCAATTGACCCATCAACATTATATTTTATCTTGAGAACCCATTGGTTCCCAATGGCCTTACGCCCTTTTGGTAGGTCAACTAAGTCCCAGACATCGTTACTTTTCATTGAGGCTAATTCTTCCTTCATAGCATTCTCCCACTGTTCTCTGGCTTGGCAGTTAAATGCTTCATCCACAGTTTGAGGTTATTCTTCTTCCATGGGAGCAATCATAAATGCTTCCCCTTCTATTTCAAACCTTTGGCGAGGAACGGGGTTTCTATAACTCCTCTGATCAGGTATTTGAGAAGAAGATTCACCAGGCAATATATTATTTTCTTGAGGTAGATGAGGTTCACCCATAGTTATCTCGTGATCCATTTCTTCTATCTCACAAAGAGAAGTAGTTTTATCTACCTCACCTCGACTTGGGAACTCATTTTCAAAAAATACTGCATCCCATGATTCAATCTCGGATACAGTTCCATCTAATTGTTCACCAATAAACACATATCCCTTTGAAAATTCACAGTATCTTATAAAGATACATTTCCGCCCTCTTGGGCCTAACTTCCCATAATTATGGGTAGTATCATGGACATATGCAGCTGACCCCCAAGGCCTTAGATTATCTAAATTAGGTTTTTTGCTTGTCCATAATTCATAGGGAGTCGATGGAACTGACTTGGAGGGTACACGGTTAAGTATATAAGCAGTTGTCATCAATGCGTCACCCCAAAAGGAGATCGGCAAACTAGCCTGCGCCATCATCGACCTAACCATCTCGAGAAGAGTCCTATTTCTCCTCTCAGCTACTCCATTTTGTTGTGGAGTACCGGGAATTGTTAATTATCTTATTATTCCCTTCTCATTACATATTGCCTTAAATGATAAGACAAATATTCTTGTCCACGGTTCGTTCTTAAGGCTTTAACCTTTTTCTCAAGTTGATTCTCAACTTCATTTAAATATTGTTTAAAGCATTCGAATGCCTCTGATTTTTGAGAAATAAGGTAAACACGGCCATAACGTGAGAAGTCATCTATAAAAGTAATGAAATAAGAGGCTCCATGCCTTGCCCTCACACTCATTGGACCACATATATCCGAATGAATTAACTGTAAAGGTAAATTTGCCCTAACTGCTTTGCCAAATGGTTTCCTGGTTATTTTTTCAGTAAGACAGTGCTTACACATTGACAAATTTACTTTAGCTAAAGGACCCAGCAATCCTTCTCTTGCTAATCTATTCATTCTATTTTGTCCAATATGCCCTAATCTAGTATGCCAAATCTTGTTATTAACACTATCAGCACTAGAAGAGGCAACCATTGAATAACAACCATGGACATAATTACTATGAGGTTCAATGTCTAACACCATAAAACCATTTAACAAATATCCAGAAACCAAATGAACAGCATCATTAAAGATGTCAACACAATTACCATGAAAATTTAAAGTAAAACCCATTTTAAGAAGAACAACAATAGATACTAAGTTTCGTCGAATATCCGGAGTGAAGAGAACATCATGCAAGTAGAACGTTCTTCCACCATGCAACTGAAGCTTGCATGTGCCAATTCCCTTGACTTCTATTCTTGCATTATTCCCTACGTATATCCATTTACTCCTAGCTGGCAGTCGACGAAACTCCACATAGGTAGCTCTTTCTCTAGCTACATGGTCTGTGACTCCTGAGTCTATTGTCCACAAAGGATAAGAGTCAGTAAGCAATACAGTGCTAGAAACATATATTTCACCAAGAGCATTAGGACAATGTATTACCTTATTTTGCTCAGAGCAGTCACGAGCAAAATGACCCTTTTTGCCACACTTGTAGCATTTCAACTTTGACTTGTCCTTCTTCTTTTTCCCAAAGAACTTGCCCTTGCCTTTGTTCTTCTTGAACTGTCCATAGCATGATTCTTACCATGACCTTTACCATCTTTCTTCAGAAGCGCTTACGCTTTTTACCAGGAGCACCCCTGGACCCTTCAGCAACATATGCATGTCCGGTAGACCTTAAGGATTCCATGCGTTCAGCCTCCAGCTCAGCATGTCGAGCTACATCAGTAAAGGTCTTGATACTCTCATTGTGGGTAAGATTTTGCTTCAAGTATCCAATTATCTGGAAGAGAATGGATCACTCCCTGTACCTGTTGCTCATCAGTCAGAATGTGTCCAGCATTTTTCAGCTCTCTAATCATACTCGACATCTCCCGAAGATGTTGTGCCATTGAATGATCAGGACGCTTCTTATAACTATCGAGCTTAATAGTAAGTTGCCTTAGCTTACTTGTACTAACTCTAGCAAATCTCTCTCTTAGGGCAACCCAGACCTCATGAGCTGAAGGATACTGCTTATACTCACAAACAAGGTCATCTTCCATAGCACTTATCAATATGCCCTTAGCAATGGAGTCTTTCTTTTTCCAAGCTCGATAGATCTCCTAGTCTCACCTTTGCTGGACACCATTACCTTGACTAGGATCTTCCATGGTATGGTTAACAGCTTCTAAAGCCTCTTGTTCCTCTAGAACATACTGTATCTTAAGATGCCAAACATGATAATTCTCGCCATTAAGTTTCTTATCACCTTTGTTCAGGTCAGCAATTATATTTTTTGAAGCCATGATCTACAGATAATTTAACGAATTTCATTTAGTTTCAGCACAACACATGTCTAGTTATTGTCCCAAGTTTTGATCAACGAGCGAAAGACTTAACTCATGTTATAAAATCAGATGGTCGCTATGCTTTCCACCCATCATTCATAATCACAAGTCTTATCTTTATCTCTTGATTCACTTCAAAATACAATTAATATCTATTATATCCACATATAAGATAATTTAATTGCATATGACATTCATAATTCATATAAGCAAGAAAATGACATAGTAAACATTGTGTTCAAATAAGACAAGCAACTATACAAGCTTTAACTATGTTTGCAACATAATCAATATAGGTAACAAGCCACAAGAACTCCAACAAGGACAACACAGAGTCCAAATATTAATATCCTTGTTTGGGTTTCTTGTTCAACTCTAAAACATCATCTATTTGATGCTCAACAAGTGGTGATGGATCCTCATTTTCAACAATATCATCTTCTTCATCAGAGTCACGCCCACTCAGCATATCAACATGGTTCAGCAAATGAGAAACCAAATTCCTGTAAGAGATATGCTCTTCAAAGCGATCCCAAATGCTGCGTAGGACTCTGGAAAAATATAATGGGAGTGAGTGATCCAATGCCCATATTTTATAGTTATCCAGTACTGAAAAAGCTTGTTCCTCTAAGTATTTCATAAGGCAATCAAGCTTTTTGATATGCTCTTGTAAGCTATCTCCTGATGATATTTGAGTCCCTGGATCCTCTCCCGTAGCTCGTTTCGCCTTATGTTACGGCGTGTCATCATTGTAATCATTTTGCCATTTGGAATAGATATCTTGTTTAACAAAACACAAAAAAAATATGGTCAGTACAAAACTGACATACTAGTACGTAACCAGCTTAATCTATTCCAAAAAAATTGATACAACAGCGATCGAGCTAAAAATAAAAAAAATGATGTTGTGCAGATAATGAGAGGCACCAATCTTAATATGCTATCTTTGTGTGTTCCATATCAGACTTTTCTTTTCTCTATTATTTATAATGTTAAGCAAAATGTCGTTTGGACCAATGGGTTTGCAAGGCTGGCTGCTCCTCATGCCGTATCCATGAACCAGCAGTCTTGCTAAGGGTAGTGTTAGCCTTTAACACTTTTAGCCTCCTTAGTCCTATCGAATCCCACCGTCCCATTCTCATGATTTGCTGTCCGAAAAAATAAAGAAAGAAAAGAAAATACTAAAGCATCCCCTCAAAGCTATTACTGCAACCACTCCATCTAATTGGAATTGGTCAGTTAGACTAGCCTTCCAAGGCGCTGACCTTTACGATTCAAAGTCCATAATAAATTATAATGCAAGCAATTTAAGTACAGAAGTTTCCCTATTTTTTTTAAAAAAAATAATGCATCCTTCCAGGCCCACTCGCTTCACGGAACCCCCACAACGTGTCACGTCTCCATAAATTTGGTGAGAAATAATAACTGGTTCGGCATTGCAACAAATATAGTACGCTTGCTGAAGTTGGTTTATAGCCATTTAAATTTGGTTACTGAAGATTTTTCAGAGAAAACTTCTATCCAACCTTTTTCTCACGATGCATGTGTCGATGCTGCGTGAAAGCATGGGATGGGATAATTCTCTGAAATCCAGAGAATATGATTCTATCTAATCTGTTGCATACCCTTTTTTTTTATCATTATCAGATTCTTACTATTTACTAACTACATTATACATGCATAGAATCTGATTTTATCTTATCTTCTGAATCTCTTCTCCATCATTATCAGAAAGCAAACTTATCACGAAAGCATGCTAATAATGCGAGAAGAGAACCGAAACCATAAGTTCTGATACCAATATTAGAATTAAAATAGTAGTTTGAAATTCAAACCTCGTTTGATGTCCTCTTTCTTGGATAATCTTGCCTGATCCAAGTGTGATTACGAGACGAACCAAACTTTGATTTCACAGATTAAATACCTCCGTGATCGTTTTTAAGTATATCTATTTTCTTCAGAGATTATCTGTTCTCAAGTTGAAGAGTTATATTTATAATTAAAAAATCAAACAATCGTTGATCTCTCGTTCTCATAACTAAGAACCATACCATTTTCACAACCACCCAATACCCTTTAACCATCGGGTAAGTGGATGGAATAAATGATACAAATGGGTCAGGTTTGACCCATCATGGGCGGATCTGACCCAAGTTTTGTAACCGTATTTTTTTATTAGTTAGGATATTTAAACCAAATATATTCAAGATGATATCCATGGTGTATGTTATTAGCAAACCGATATAGTGTTAGTTGATGAAACTAAATTTGGATTAAATACTAAGTTAGAGCTTTGGAGAGAAGCTTTAGAATCTTAGGATTTCAAGATTAGTGGAGCTAAGACTGAATACATGAAATATAATTTTAGTAGAAGTAAAATATAAATGAAGAGACAATGAAGATTGCAAGCTAAGTGATACCAAGAAGTAAAAATTAGGTATTTAGGATCAATTATCCAGCAAGAAGGTGTAACTAGGTGAAGATGTGAATCATAGAGTTAAAACAGGATGGATTAAGTGGAGAAGTACTTCGGGAGTATTGTATAATTGACACATCCCATTAAAATAATTATTTTTTTATAAATCGCTATTAGGCCAGCTATGCTATAGGAATAGAGTGTTGGTAATATTGAAATAAATATGAATAAATTAATATAACAAAAATATGCATATTAAGATGGATATGTGGTACAAACTTTAAAAGTTTAGAATTAGAATAATATATACGAGAAATGATAGGAGTAGCCCCAATTGAAGATAAAATGAAAGAAATTAATTAAGATGGTTTGGATATATACAAAAAACCTTTAG
>UESW01004546.1:544201-667038 GCA_900491605.1 Calamus simplicifolius | reverse complement strand
ATTTATAACACAAATCTTTTAATTTTGAGATTTCTACACCATGTATTATGTAGTGAAAGATGTTTAATTTAAATAACATAAAATATGCATGTTATTTGACCACCACATCGCATAGGGATTTTGATGTCATGATATTTTTGATGATAAACAATTAAGAAAAAGTAGATTATATCCATCAATTCAGATTATCGATATTGTAGTCTCTTTCATCGAGTAACCTATCATGTGCCATTGTATCGATGCCAAACAATAGCTCTACTCCAATTTGTATGTATTGAAGGTCTTTTATTTATGTCTTAAGTGTGTAGAAAATGAACAATAGCGACATAGCTAGTAATTAAGGTTTAGTATATGATATGCAACATAATTTAGAAATTTAAATTGGTGATCTTTATAAAATTTATATCAAATTTTAACTAATTTAGATATTTATAAATTATAGATCGGATGAAGTTTGCATAATATTATTAAAATGGTCTCCTACTTTTTATTGACCGATGAATGCATGATTTTCTTTTTAGTATTTTAAGCACCATGAGGCATGCATGATCGATTCATGATGTCAAATTTTATTTTGAAAAGTTTATCAGTAATTTTTACAAGCAAGTATTTAAAACCAAGTGCACTCAATTTTATTCTAGTGCATCTTTCTCACTCTCTCTCAAACTATATGTGTATCAAATGGAAAAGGAATATGCTGAATAAATTATATCCATCAAATTTATTAACCAAAGTATCTATACATTTTAAGAAAAGTATTATCTTAAAAGGTTAGAGATACAGGTCATGAGTTAGATAGGAGATATGGGTGGTGTCTACAATCGATGCTGCTGTCCCCGTTTCTCATTGATTATATTTTCATCCTACTACCGTGAAAAGACTTAAAAAAAAATTAAATTATAATAACTGCAAAATGTGTGAATAATGTTTGCATGATTTGATATCAAGTCAGACCCTCCCTTCCAAAGAAATAAATCCTACTTCTCCCCTAATTTTTCCTTCTTTCTTGAATGCAACAAAGCATTTTTTCAACAAGGAAGGTGCCTTATTACTGAAAAAGAAAACCAGGGAAGGTGATAGTAGTATGTCTCTAAAAAGAGAGACTGCATTATTTATCATCTAAAAAGAGAGACTGCATCATTGGGATGAAGATTGTCCATAGCAAGAGAAAACGAATACTCACAAGGAGGACTAGCACTAGGATCCACGGCTGTTAAGATGAGAGAGCCTCCCCACGCCACAAGCATAATTAATATGAGAAGAGCCTTCAGAGCCATGTCGTTCGCAGGTACTTAGCGGAGCCAGCAAGCCTACTTGTACATATAAGCCTACGGCAGGCGAGTAAATGGACGATAGGTGATCACAGCGTTAATCGTCGTCTTCTTCTTCTTCTTCTTTATTTATTATTTTTTTACTTTATATTTTTGTGGTGTGGTTATGGTCTAACTTCTATTCATTCTCTACCTGACTAGGAATTGCATGGTATGAACATGGGCACCTGCTTTCAAATCGTTGTTAATTTTCTTCGCCAATTACTAGAGGACTTCGAAGTTGGAACGGTAGCTTGAAACTTCCCTGCCCCAAAGGCATGGAAAACTTGCTGCCAGATAGGTTTCACAAGACTTTATCGCTTTCCGTGTCACGTTGGGGTCAAGTCAAAGTAACACAAAAATTACGCTAGTAAAATACTTTATTCATCAAGTGCACAGAGAAAGTTCCTCTGACTGCCTAAATCTAATTTGACAAGTGGCAACTTTACCGAACAACCCGCCTAATTGGCATCGGAGAACCCTTTTAAAGCACCCGCATGGTGCACCCGATAATACTGGCTTGGCAACTTAACCGCTTCTCGTTCTCGACATAATTCTCTCTCATAGCACCATTCCCCTCGTCACGACACAAACTGCGAAGAGAAATTTTCATGAGGAAAACTCTTTTATGCACCGCTTCAAGCGCTAACGGCACAATAAGTTATTTCTAAGAGATTTTTTTGAGAGATTTTTTGATGATTTTAGAAGGAAATTTTTAAGAAATATTTTATAATAAATTATTTATTTGTAAAAAAATTGATAAAAATAATCTCTCAAAAAATCTCTTAAAAAT
The DNA here is from genome assembly GCA_900491605.1 of Calamus simplicifolius. Classification (NCBI taxonomy): domain Eukaryota; kingdom Viridiplantae; phylum Streptophyta; class Magnoliopsida; order Arecales; family Arecaceae; genus Calamus; species Calamus simplicifolius. Next base: position 664,935 of record UESW01004546.1, on the reverse strand, counting down.
TAATTTTACGAGAAATTTTTCAAGGGATTTATTTCATGAAAAATATCATTAATAACTTATTAATAAAAAAATTCCTCAGAAATTAATTTTACGAGGGATTTTCTGAGGGATTGTTTTTTCATTAATAATTATTAATAAAACTTTTGATGAAAAAAATCCCTCAAAAAATTTCTCACAAAATTAATTTCCGAGGGATTTTTTGAGAGTTTATTTTTATCAATTTCTTTTACAAATAAACCATTTATTATAGCAATATCCCTTGAAAAATTTCTCGCAAAATCATCAAAAAATCCCTCGAAAATTAATTATACGAGGGATTTTCCGAGGGATTTGTTTCATCAAAAATTTTATTAATAACTTATTAATAAAAAAATCCCTCTGAACATCCCTCGCAAAATTAATTTTTGAGGGATTTTTGAGGGATTATTTTTATCATTTTTTTTACAGATAAGTCATTTATTATAGAAATATCCCTTGAAAAATCCCTCGCAAAATCATCAAAATATCCCTTGAAAATTAATTTTACGAAGGATTTTCTGAGGGATTATTTTTTCATTAATAAATTATTAATAAAATTTTTGATGAAAAAAATCCCTCGAATAATCCCTTAAAAATTAATTTTGAGAGGGATTTTTTGAGGGATTTTTTTTATTAATGAGTTATTAATAAAATTTTTGATAAAACAAATCCTTCGAAAAATCCCTAGGAAATTAATTTTGCGAGGGAATTTTCGAGAGAATTTTTTAATTAATGAGTTATTAATAAAATTTTTGATGAAACAAATCCCTCGGAAAATCCCTCAGAAATTAAGTTCCGAGGGATTTTTTGATGGATATTTTGATGATTTTGCGAGGAATTTTATGAGGGATATTTTTATAATAAATGGCTTATTTGTAAAAAAAATTAATGAAAATAATCCCTTGGAAAATCCTTCGGAAATTAATTTTGCGAGGGATTTTCCAAGGTATTTTTTCATCAAAAGTTTTATTAATAACTCATTAATGAAAAAAAATTCCTAGGAAAAACCCTCGCAAAATTAATTTTCGAGGGATTTTTCGAGGGATTATTTTTATCAATTTTTTTGACAAATAAGCCATTTATTATAGAAATATCCCTCGGAATGTCCCTTGCAAATTATCAAAAAATCCCTCGGAAAATGCGGGATTTTCCAAGGGAATTGGTTCATCAAAAATTTTATTAATAACTCATTAATGAAAAAAAAAATTCCTCTGAAAATCCCTCGCAAAATTAATTTCTGAGGGATTTTTCGAGGGATTTTTTTTATTAATTAATTTTGTGAGGAATTTTCTAAGAGATTTTTTTATCATGAATAAGTTATTTATAAAATTTTTGATGAATTTGCAGGGACAATCCATGATCGAAGGATACGGGTTGTGCTCTAAAAGTAAAATCTCTTCAGTGAAGATAAACTTAGATCTTATCTATTCTTAAAAGGGACGGACTATAATCTACAAGTATGGACCGTACCCTTATTAAAGATAGGCAATATCTAGGTTCTCTTCACGAGAAGAGAATAATAAGAAACAGATACGATTTTCTAAGATTTCTTTCCATTTAAATTAATTAATAATTAGCATTTTATTTTTTTTGAGATTCATCGCTAACAGATTGAGTCGAAACAACTATTTAAGGTCTATGTGGGTTCAACCCTTACTCCTGCTACTCTACGTAGTAATAGGAATTAAGGTAATTAAATCGGTGCACTGTGACATGCATCAGATTTTTGGCGTCATTGCCGTTGACCTAAGCGGTTGTTTTAAAAAAATATAAATATAAATATAAATAAAATTTATATATATTGTTGTTGCTGATTTTTCATTTTTCAGTTTGGGGACGAGGTAGATCGGGATCCGAACGATGATCTAGCGGCTGATGAACCTATAAGACAAGTCCTCGCACAGGAATAACAGGGGATGGTACCTGTGGAAGACCCTTCGATGCCCAAGTCAGTAAAAATCTCTAGCGAGTAAAGGAGAAAGTTCTCACAGAAGGATGCTCTAATGGCCTCTGCTCAAGTTGTCTTTATGAAAAAGCATACCTGAGGGTCCATGAACATGGTATTTATGTGCCATTAAGATGGCAAGTCGTTACCTAATTTTTCGGGCATGTGTTAGGGAGCTAATATGATCAAAATTCCATCTGTTATGGGATTGGTAACTGATCCGTCTTATCTGGAGTCCAAAACTCCATTAATCAAATCGAAGGGCGTATTTAGCTCCCATCTCCGTTTAAGAAGGTTTAATTTGAGATCTTCATAATTAGAGAGGTTCATCAACCGAAATATACGGCGTGGTATGAGGTGGCAATGATACTCAGGCCAAGCTGTGAAGATGGCTGACATGATGGCCGAGTAGAGAAGGCTGACTCCGAAGATTGAGGCCGCCTTGGGAAGGCAAGGCCGAGTCCATACTTCGGTAGGGCCAAGCCATCTCCATGCCTCGACAGGGCCGAGCCTCATCCCCTCAATGCAAGCGCTATTGCTGCCTCAAACCACATCGGATATTTTGGAAAGTAAACCATCCCAATCACAAAGATCCCAGAGTAAGCTTTACAAAACAGAAATGGAAGCCAAATGCAGCTCTTTGTGCATGATCAATGGGATTTCAAGTTCCCGATAAGGCGTCCGTCAGCCTTATCAACTGCCAATCCCTATAACCAATGGGATTTCGCCCTTATCGAATGCCAACTCCCTAAAATGCACCTAAAAAATCAGGTAACGACTTACCTTCTTGGCAACGAACAAATACTAAGTCCCAAGACCCTTCAGGTAAGGCAATTCTAAGCTCTCACAAGTCTAAGCAGAGGCCATTGCTTTTCAGAAAACCTCTCTTGGGCATCCTTCTATGATAACTTTCTCCTCTCATCTATTTGCGGAGGATTTTTATTGACTTGGACGTTGGAAGGTCTTCTACAGGGACCGTCTCCTACGATTCCTGCGTGAGGACTATCTTGCAGGTCTATTAGGACATGAGAGTGCCCGAATCCAAACGTGCATCGTCCTCAGGCTGAAGAACAAAAATCTGCAGCAACAAGAACAAAGACAACATAAACTCTTCTTCCATTCACAATCTAGCATTGGGTGCTAAACATTGTGGGATAGCTAAAAGGACCTTATGCAATGATATGGAACATATTAAGAAAAGTGACCTTTTTTTTTTTTCTGAGACAAAGTTTGGTCAACAATATGGTGCCACGTTGATGTTAGCATGGTCTTTTATGTTTCTTGTTGTCTTTGTCAGCACTGAGATTGTATCTAATAGTATACACGATGTATGATTACTTTATCTGAGATAACCTTGTTGAGCTCTTTGCGACGTGAATTGCATAGGGTTTATTTGGCTCCACTTCTTCGAATGATAGAAGAGATTCTTGCATGATTTTTTATTCTTTTTGCTAGTTAATAGGCATGTTTTCCCTTACTGGAATATTAATGGATTCTCTCCTATACTTTCCTGAAAAACAGAAAAGAAAAATGCAAGCCATACAACCATATCATCTCATTGTTTGTTGTATGCATAACAGAAAATAGTTTTGCTTTCTATGCAAATATACAACGTTCGTCCGGGTAGCGACTATTTTGCAATGGTAGCCTGAAACGTACGTTCTTGGACCCAAAGTCATGACCTCACACGCCATCATCGCTTTCCATTGCACATTGGGGTCCAGTCAAAGAAACACAAAAACCATTTTAGTAAAATTATTTAGGCCATTCATTAAATGCACAAAGAGTTTCCTTGGCTCGCTAAAATTAATTTGGCGAATCGCAATGCAGCCGAGCCACCGCCTGCATGAGCATCGGACCATATGAAGTACTTCTCGCTCTTCACATTAATTCTAACAAATAACACCAATCTCCTCGTAACAAATTGTTCTTTTAGACATATACACGAGACAGTGTGAACAGAAAAATACTTGACGTACTTTTCAGGACATGAGATCCTTCTCTCTTTTGCCTAGAGATAGCATTGCTTCTCGAGAGCATTTCTAATTTCACATTGCTTTCCTAGTCTAACTATAGACTCTGCAAAGCTGCAGAAGACAAAATGAAGTGAGAAAAGAAGAAAGAAATGGTGATAACTCTAATTTACATTTTTTGACTTCTCCAAACCTTCGGCATTTCTTTATATCATTATTGAAAAGATGCACTTAGGAAATGAAAATTTTATATCTTTATCCAACTCAAGTTTTCAACTGATCCAATTAAATTGACCGGCAAACTCAAAATCAAATTGACTTTCAATTATCTAGTTATTTTTTCTCTTTTATGTAAACATAAGCCAGTCAAGTAAATCAGGCTCAATTACTTTAGACGGTGCTTTACAAGCCATGAAGAACTCGGAAGTATAGATGCAAAACAATGGGGTTAACTAAGCTCAGTTTGAAATTAATTTTGATTTTGAAATCCTTGTTCAAGATAAGTTTATTTCTCACCATTTTTATTTTAATTAAAGCTTAATTCCAAATGATGCTGAACTTATATAAGCACCTTGCAAATTTTTAATCAAGCCAAAAATTTATTCAATCTTGAATCGAGCTCAGTTCAAGCTTCGTTAATCTTAATTAATATTTATTAGATTCAAACATTAAAACATAAGCCCACTAAAATTCTAAAGTTAAAATAGAGATATAAAAATTCTAAAAGTTAGAATAGACTATGCTGCCTTGTAGAATGGTGTCTTATTACTCCACGACGAGGGAAACATTTTTTTTATTTTTTATTTTTGACTTTGCTTGAGATTTGGATTTGAATTGCACTTAATTTTTTTAGTTTGATGCTGAATCTGAATTTTGAGTTGGAGCAAAATCTCAAACTATCCATTCATCTCATCGAATTTAAAGTAATCTCCGCTTTGAGAATATTTTGGTAAGTAGAGTTTTACCAAAATATTCCAATTTATTTTTTTATTTTTATAATTTTCAATTAAAATTATACTTTGAGTTAGTTAATTAAATTTATATTTTTGTGCAGAAATTAATCAATTTAAAATTTTTGAAAGCTTCTATCCTTAATTCAATGGATGCGCGTTGGTTTGAAAATGTGCATCACTTGGTGACAAATAAATCCATCAGCATTAAATTCATGTACACAATGTAAAGATATTAGCTGCATCTATTATTTAAATAGATGCATTTACTGACTTATAAATAAATAATTAAGGATTTCAGAGTTTTTCAACTGATTTTTTTTTTGAAAGTACAGATTAGCTTGAGATTAAAAAATCGAAAATAAGGTGGCTGCCTTGGAGAGGGGAGTGTATCTCTTGAGAAACCCCAAATATTTTCCATCAATAAGGCAGCGCGGTGCAGAAGTAAGGTGACCGAATACAGGAGATTTTTTTTAACACATATTTGATTTATTGGCTTCTTCATTACCTTTCTCTTTTTTTTTTTCAGATTACGACCACATGTTGTTCCATATTATAGAAGCAAAGGAATCTGTCTGCCAAAGAATTTTATCAGTTTGATAATTAAGCTGGCTCCAATTTATGTTGAATTCTTTGATTTATGACTGATAAATGCCTATGAATGACCCCATGTCAAAGTATTTATTAAGGATGTAATCGAGCCAAGCTCGAGTTCGATCAAAATTTTTATTTAGAGCTCAAACTGAAACTTGAACTCGATGAAATATTAGATATATACTTGAGCTCGACTCAACTCGACTTAAATTTTTTTATAAAAATTAAAAATAATTTTTAAATTAAAATAAAATATATTCTTGACCAAAAATTGAAGGGAGTTAGGATAATAGTATAAATTACGTAAACTCGATTAAGTTCACGAGCTTTTCGAGCTAAATATTTTAATACTCGAACTTGATTCAATAATATACTCAAATAGTTTGAGCTTGAGCTCGACTCAATAAGTAACAAATTGGTTTTTAAATTTTTTTTATTTTATATTAAATTACTCACAAGTTGTCTCGATTTAATTATATTATTAGCATTTATTTGCACCCTTTTCCTCTTCATTTCTACGAAATTATACATGGAGCAGCGTGACTGTTCACTACAAGAGAATTAAAATATTGCGACGCCCAAATGCGTCGCTAAACATGCTATTGCGACGCAATAGCGACGCAACGAGGGCGTCGCTCAACTGTCCGTCGCAATATCCTTTTGTCGCAATTGCGTCGCAATATTGCGACTCTGCGATGCTCTTACGACGCCACATTGCGTCGCAATATTGCGACGCATACAAATGCGTCGCTAAATTTAAAAATAAATTTTTTTAAAAAAAATTATTATTAAATATTGCGACGCACTAAATTACATCGCAATATTTAAAATTAATTTTTAAAATAAAAAAAATTATTATTAAATATTGCGACGCACTAAATTAGGTCGCAATATTGCGACTCATCCAGCTGCGTCGTAATATTTAATAATAATAATTTTATAATAGCGACGCAATTGAGTCGCTAATGCGTCGCAAATAAAAATTATTTTAAAATATTGCGACGCAAGGTAATTGCGTCGCAATATTTATTAAAAATTTTTAAGATAAAATAGCGACTCAATTTTAGTCGCTAATGCGTCGCTATTAAATTTATTTTTAAATTATTGCGATGCCAGGTCATTGCGTCGTAATATTTAATAATATTTTAAAAATATTAGCGATCCAATATCAGTCGCTAATGCATCACAAATTTTGTTTTTAAAAATATTTAAATGATTAAAAATTAAAACGGTTAATTCAATTTCGCTAAATCTAAATATTGATACAAACATTTTTCACTCAATCCAAACAATAATAATTTCAAAAAATAATTTATATATTAAAATTTTGAAGTTTTTACAACATAAAAAAAGAAAAAAAAATACATCAAGAATCTGAACGATCACGTGGAGGCTGTGGAGGCTGTGGAGGCTGAAGACTCTGCGACAAGCGGCTAACCATATCCCGCAAATAATGCATCTCATCTCGCATGTCTGCAACCTCCTGATCCCGGCCTCGCATACGATCCTCAAATCCTGCTCGACCTCCTGGCGAATCTCCTCTGCAATAGATCTGCGAAGCTCCTGTAAACGCTCGGGAGGAAGATCAGCAGGAACTCGCGAGCTGGAGGCCTGATGGGGAAAAAATGTAGAAGCTCTAGTGCCCAGACCATAGACCCTGCGGTCTCGTGGCTGGGCACCAACAGCCTCCAAAAACACACGTCGACTCTCCTCTGCTGAGAGTTCGACGGGCGTCTCCCCATCAGTAGAGTCGACCTGCGATGCCTGGGATCGAAGCTCGTCGACTCGTGTCTTGAAATTATGAAATCAACAATAAATGAGTTAATAAATTTCTAGAAATAAAATTTTAGAAATTAAACAGATACTACATAAATCTAATTTCTTACCGCAACCTCCCGTGATCGCGTGTCGACCCAGGAGCCGTCCCTCCTGGTGTGTGTCGCCCTGAATAGACGAAACTCACCAGGATCTCCGCCCTCCTGCTCAGTCTATAACAATAAAAAAAATGATATTAATAAAATATTTGTAAATAACTAAAATAGTAATTAAAATATTTATGTTTTCTTACCATACGCCGTCTGTGCTCCTGAATCGAAATGGAGCCCGAAGTATGACGGGAGAGACCCGTGCCAGGACCGCCCTTCTCAGATCGGCGGTTCGTGCTGGCTGATGCGGACCTCCTGCGCCAGCCATCGGACTCCCAGGCCTGCTGCCACTCGTGCCAAATACCCTCTGGCACGTGCGCAGGACGCTGACCCGATGACCTCCAACGATGAAGCATGTCGGAGTATCGGCGTCGCGTCAGAGCCTCCCATGCTGCCCTAATGGCATCATGGCTGGCAGGATCCCACGTAAACTTTTTTCTGCATTAAAATAAACAGTTAGTTTCTGAATTTATTAAGTTTAAAGAATTATATATCACTGATAAATTGTATTTAATAAGTTTACCTGAAACTCAGAAAAATAAAACTCCCTCGTGGCTGGAGATACGTGGCGCCAATCGTAGCCACTGGGATCTGCACGCCTCTGAAAAACGGCGCTGATGTGGCTGGATACATGATGCTGCTCAATGAATCTGTTAAAAAAATGCAAGTTTATAAGTAAATGACTTAAAAACATAAACAAATATTTTAATTAGTATATACTTACATCCCCTGAGCATCAAGTCGAAGTAAGTGCGGCCGATGGTGGAAGAACTCTCGGAGGTCTGTGCCGATCGGCTGGATGGTAATACTGCTGCAGAGATCGAAGGCTGCGCCTCTGCTGGAGATCCAAACTCTCCATCTCCGACGCTCATGTGATCTGATGTCGAAGGATCCAAACTACGTCTCTGCTCACCCAATCTGTCGTCGGTAGATCTACCTCTGCCCCTCATACTGAAAATACTAAAGATTCACACAATTAAATTACGATTAATGATTGACTATGTAAGAATTTAACACTTATAAAAAAAAGTTAAATTTTAAAAAACCTTTATGTTTAATCGGTGTCATTTGTTTCGTGAAATGTTGGTTCAACATCCGATGCCGTATCGGATTGCGAATCAGTTTCATTATCATCGGAAGGAAACCGAACATTTGCATCCGCAATTTCTTGGACATCACCACTTGGATCTCTAAGTGATGTTTCAGGAGCCCTTGTGTCGTCCTCAATTGCATGCATTTCCATCTCATCCTCTTGAAATGCAGGGCACTCGGCTGATTGACTTGATGAACTCTCCTCTAATACGATTGTTGAACGTGGGACGATTTTAGAAACGGCCCACCAATCTCGCTTGTCGTTGCGCAAACTTGGATATCCGCAGTAAAAGACTTGCTGAGCTTGGGATGCAAGGATGAATGGGTCATATTTCTGCAATCTTCGTCGATGGTTCACTTCAACCAAATTATAGTCGTTATGAACCCTTTTGCCCACAGGAACTATCGGATCGAACCAATCACAACGAAACAATACGGTTCGTTTCATAGGCCAACCGGGATATTCAACTTCAACCACCTCTACTAACTTTCCATAATAATCCTGCATATTTGCTCCAACACTTTCTCCTTTCACACACATGCCCCAGTTCTGCGTGCCTCTTGAAGCTGCTAATCGTTCAATCTGAAATTTGTACCCATTTACAAAATAGCCAGTAGAGGTTGTTACGGTCTTCAATGGCCATTGCGATAGACATTTAATGAAAATATTGTCGGTTGTCGACCATGGACCATTGACCTATAAATTAATAAGCTATTGACATCCAATTCAAAAAATAATATTTTTTGTGATATGTTATTCTGCTATTAATTATTATTGATCGGTAACATTGAAATTTCGGCAGCATTTCCCCATATGTTCTCCTAAATGTGTGGTATATAAGCCACACTAGGAGAACGTATGAGCAAATGCAAACCGAAATCTCACCCCACGATGATTACTAGCAGACTAACATGCCACAAGAAATATTCCCAAACTGTCCACCAGGACAATTTGAGAATTTGCAAGACTAAGGCTTACAAATTCTCAAACGGGTCTAAAGGTTAAAATGCTGTGATTATGGAAGTCCGAAGACAATCGAACTTATGCTTGTTATTCTTAACTTCTTGTGAATTATACATGTAATCACTAACTTTTTAAGATTATTATGTCAAATACAAATGTTTGCGAATACTAAAATGTAAATCATTGAAACTATTAATTTGTTGCTGGAAATTAAATAATATTACAATAAAACATTTTATTTAGCATTTCAAAATGTAATGCATCATTCAGTTTGCAGCAGAATATAAATAATCAAGACATAACAAATGTAAATGAGTATAAATGCACAAATACTATTGTCATAAACATTCTGCTTAAATTAATTATTGCATAAATATTATGTAAATTAAATAATAATACAACAAGACTTCCTATCTAGCATTACAAATATTATTGAATAATCAAGACATAACAAACAGTCTATCCAAACAGCTTTATTGAAAAAAACAGAGGGGAGCGGGGGGTTTCCCCCCTCCCCCGTGTTAAAACAATTTTTTTTTTTTTTGTGATGATAGCGGCCTGGCCACCGTGGCCAGGCCACTGCCGGCCACGGCAGCGGCCGTGCTGCCGTGGCCAGGCCACTGCCGGCCACGACAGCGGCCGCGCTGCCGTGGCCGTCTTCTCCGGCCGCGGCCACGGCCGTGGCCGGACAAGAAATAAAGGGGGGGGGGGGGGGGGGGGGGGATTCCCCCCTCCCCACCCTGTTAAGGAAATTTTTTTTTTTTTTTTGTCACAGTGGCCTGGCCACCGTGGCCAGGCCACTGCCGGCCACGGCAGCGGCCGTGGCCGGACAAGAAAAGAAAGGGGGGGGGGGCGGGGGGGTTTCCCGCCAATCTGATGCAGACAAATCACCGGTGATGAGCGCTGGGCATGCTGAGATCTATTATGGGCCTTCAAATGGGGTGGAGAGGTCGTTTTCCTCCTTTGGAAACCTGCAAGAAGTCCCCGAGCCGGTATTCCCGGTGAGGACCCTCCGATACTCAAGTTAGTCAACTTGTCGATCAGTAGTGTAGTAGAGAGGGAGAGATCTCCTTTTCTATTGAGCTCGGGGTCCTTTTATACCTGTCTGGGAGGCTCCTTTCTTTTCGTTCTCCTTCGAACCATCGAATCTTCCTTGTTAGGATAAGCTCCTTCGAACGACAAGTGGTTAAGCCATTGCTGGATGGGGGCCGCTTGTGGCGGTAACTGCTGGGCATGCTAGCACTTGCCCATGATTTCGATAAACGAGGTATACGGTAACAAATCTCGAATTTCAGGATCTATTACCTGAGGTGGGTCATAGTGTATGCAGGAAAGGCACCAAGTTAGGGCCGGAGCCAAAGGCCGGAGCCGTCGCTGGAGGCCGGAGCCGTCTGAAGGCCGGAGCCAAAGGCCGGAGCCGTCTGAAGGTCGGAGCCGTCGCTGGAGGCCGGAGCCGTCACTGGAGGCCGAAGCCAAAGGTCGGAGCCGTCGCTGGAGGCCGGAGCCAAAGACCGGAGCCATCGCTGGAGGCCGAAGCTAAAGGCCAGAGCCAAAGGCCGGAGCCGTCGCTGGAAGCCGGAGCCAAAGGTCGAAGTCGTCACTAGAGGCTGGAGCCAAAGGCCGAAGCCATAGGCCGGGGCCAAGATTCCATCTTTGGGATTAGCTGTCACATCATTATCTTCAGAAACTGCGCAAGAGGTTATAATGCCACCCAGAGGAGATGGTCAGCCGTATCACAACACAAAAGTCAATATTAGTGAAATACTTTGACCCATTCATTAAATGCACAGAAAAGTTTCATTGGCTCACTAAAAATAATTCGGTGAGTCACAAGTTCGCAACACGGCCGAGCCACCAGCCGCATTTGGATCGGACGATATGAAGTACTTATCGTTTTTCACAATAATTCTCATAAATAACACCACTCCCCTCGCAACAAACACTGTAGAGAAATTTTGTGTGCGAAAGGAATGGGCTCCCCCTTCTCTAGGAGTACAATTTGGGTCGAATTTGACCGTCAAACCTGATTTACAGCAGTATTTATACTCATATTTATCCAATCCGAATCTGAAAGAATCAGGTTTAATCCGGTCCGATTTGCTATTGACCCGGGTTTAGATTGATCGCAATCCGAACTCGAGATAATTTGAATCCAAGGGTTACCCGAATGGGGGTAGCTTATCGGCACTAGGTTTTTGGGAGCGCTGAGGGCGCCAGTCAGATTGGACGAAATGATCAACTTGAGAGCGAGGAGGGTAAGGCCATCGATCGCAGGCGAGAAAAAGAAGGACAAACATAAAGATGGACCACCCGCACATTTCGTTTCACTTTCCGCCTCCTCTTCTTTATTTATAGCATATCCTCTTCTCTATTTCAGGTAAGACTTTTTTTTAATACAATGTTAAAAGCTTCGAGTCCAGCTTATGCGTTCAGCAAGAAATTTTATTTTTTCATCTTTGGGATTCATAATTCGGTGTTTATTTACTTTGAAAAAAGTATTTTATTTTATTTTTTTCCATCAACCCGAATTCTAACCCGAAACTCAACCCGAACTTGATTTTTAAAATAGGGTTAGGGTTGAGGTTTTACAAATAGGGTTAGGGTTAGGGTTAGGATTATCATTTTACAAATAGGATTAGGTTAGGATTGAGAAAAATTCGAGATTCATGAGCCGAGTTGCACTCCTACCCTTCTGTTGTTCTTTTAGACATACATGAAACAGTGTGATCATAGAAAAATACTTTATCATACTTTTTAGGACACGAGATCTTTTCTCTTCCTGCCTAGAGATACCATTGCCCTGGAAGCTTACCCCCATGCATGTCCCCCATAACCGTATCAAGGATGCGTGTGTGTGCGTTGAGAGAGAGAGAGAGAGAGAGAGTATGTATTAGATATTATTTATTAAAGTACCAATATTCAACATAGAGTCTAGATTTTAGTTTGCACTTTATTAGTATTTACAATAACTAGCTGTATTCAATCCATTATTGTTTAAAAAATGCACTTGTGAAGGAGGAACATTATGCTTGACAAAAGGAGTTAACTGAATAATGCCCCGAAACTTAGAGGGAAATACCAAAGAAACACTGCTGCGCTTTAATATTCATGTTTCCAAGGTCTCTGGCGCTGGTTTTCTCTCGTGCTTTAAGATTCGGGATCCGTCGTCGTCGTTCTTGATTCTCCGGCGAACTGAGTCTTCTTGGCTTCTCTAACTCTCTGTGAGCTCCATCCGGCTTCCTCTCTTCTCCCATGGCGTCTGATTCGGGCGTAGGTGGCCGGAGTTCGGGGAAGCGGCTTTCGGCGGAGGGGTTTCAGTGGGTCTCGTCTGCTCCCTCGCCGGCGGTTGTGGCGAGGCTAGAGGACTCTTTCCCTGAGGTGGTCTGCATCCCTACGGCGGAGCTTGAAGCGGAGGTGGCTTGCTGGCAGAACACTGCCATTCTCGCTCGGACGTACAGTAAATGGGTTCCGCCTGAAGCATTGATCAGAGAATTTAGAAGAGCCGGCATCCCTGGTGAGATAGTTCCTCTTTGTCTGGCACATAGGTGCCATATTTTCCGGTTTGCCTCCCTGGAAGCCAGGAACTTGGCTCTGCATCGGCCTGGGTGGTGAACGGACAGTTGGTTGGAACAGAGGCTTGGCGAGCGGAGTTCATCCCTGCTGAAGATTCGATTCCTACTACCATGGTATGGGTTCGTTTGCCTAATTTACCTCTTGAATTTTGGAAGGAGGCCTTCATCAGAGCGATTCTGGAACCTGCTGGTGAATTTGTATGTGTTGACGCTGCGACGAAGGCGATGAACAGAGGGGGCTTCGCGCGGGCTTGTCTGAGGATCGATCTTCGTCGCTCGCTTCGCCCAGGAGTTCGTGTTCAGGGGAGCTATCTTCCCTTCTGGCAGCAAATCATCTATGAAAGCTTGGAAGGAGTGTGCCTCCGTTGTGGTTCTCTTCATCTGGGGGTCCCCTGCTTGCATCCGGAGACTTCTAAAGAAGGCGACACCGATGCGGTTCAAGCTTTTGGGCCTTGGTTGGTTGCAGTCCGTCAGCGGAAGGCAGCTCCTGGTCCTCAGATGGTTGACAAAGGCAAGCCTCAGGTGAGATCATCTTCGGCTCCCTTAGCCTCTTCCCCTGCTTCTCTCAAGGGAATCGATGGCTTCCGTGCGGGTAATAGTCGGCCTGACACTTCGTTTTCTCCGGGGAAGTCGGCTCGCCGGAGGCCTTCACCGGCGATGAAGAATGCTTCTGGATTGGCTAAGGGAAAGGCTGTGTTAGTGATGGAATCGGGGGCCTTGCTACTGAGGAGGATGGCGTGCCGGCGCTTGATGGGCATGCCGGCACTGTTCATTCTGAACATTTTGAAATGGAGGCTGAAATGGGTGATAATTTGGGTGGTGGAGAGGCTATTACTAAACTTTCAGCTAATCCATTCGCTGCACTGGCATCGGCTGCTGATGGAGAGGTCCAGTTGGGTAGCAAGGATGCCTATCCAGCTCCTCTCAAGCGAGCAAGATCGGAGGTATCGATGCCACCAAGATCTATTTCTAAGTTGGATAAGCATAAAGGTAAAGGGAAGGTTCATTTTGCCAGGAGTGTGGGGGTGTCCAGAAGCTCTCCTTCCCAGGCGAATCAGCCTCCTTGTAGTTAGGATGGTCCCCAGGTTCAGGTGGTGTCACATTCTGAAGGGAGAGATGGATTTACTGTGATTGATGCTGTCTGCACTCAGGGTCCCCAGGTTGATGAGGAAGGCATTGCTGGGGTGGGCCAATCGGCCTCTTCTTCTTTAGTATCTCCAGTAGTCACTTCATCGGATGGGGATATTGTAGATTGTGTTATGAAGGAGGACCAGGGAAGGGTCCCAGTTTCCTCCACCTTGTAAATGAAGATTCTAGTATGGAATGTACGAGGAGCCCGAAAGCCTTCTTTTCGCTCCTCGTTTAGTAGATTATTGCTGTTACATAAATTTGATATTTGTATTCTCTTAGAAACCAGGTTGTCGGGTGATAGTCTTGCTCGATTTCGTAGACAGATTGCCCGATCCTGGTCTTCTTATGCTGTGGAGGCTGAAGGTTTGGCGGGAGGCATGCTGGCTATCTGGCATGATGCTGCTGTTACGATTGATGCTTCTCATCAATGTAACCAGCTTATTAGCCTTATTGTTACTGAGGGGACTTCTGATCCTTGGCTTCTATTAGCAGCTTATGCTAGTACGGACTATCGGGTGAGAAGGGTACTCTGGTCTGAGCTGCTCTCGCTCCTTGCTCAGGGGTTTCCGACTATTGTGGCAGGGGATTTCAACTGTATCACTGAGGCTAAAGAGAAACGTGGTGGTCGTCGAGTTACTGGCTCAGCTGATATATTGGAATTCAGAACCTTTATTGCTTCTTCAGGATTGATGGATTTGGGATTTGGGGGGCCACAATTCACTTGGTGTAACAATCGCCAGGGGTCGGCCCGGGTCTGGGAAAGACTTGACAGAGCTATGGCTAATCCTCAGTGGCTCCAGAGGTTCTCGATGGTATCTGTCTCTCACCTGCCTCGGATTGCTTCTGATCACTGCCCAATTATGATTTCCACTGAGGTTGATCAGCTTATGCGGAAACAGTTTAGGTTTGAGAAGTTCTGGGCAGGCTATCCTGGTGCTCGTTCCATTATTTCTCAGATCTGGCATACTCCAGTTAGGGGTAATGCTGTTTACCGGCTTTCTCGCCGTCTAAGGATGGCAAGACAACGGCCGTCCAGATGGAACAGAATGGAGGTGGGGGATCTGGTCAGACAAGTTGAAAGTGTTGAAGAGAATATCACTATCTTACAGACTAAGGAGGATCAGGATGGCTTTCTGGTTGATTCAGATATGTCGGTGTTGAGGGAGCTGCTTGCTCGTCATCACTCCCTTCTCCATCAGCAGGAGATGTACTGGTGGCAGCGGTCTAGGGTCCAATGGATTTGTGATGGGGATCGCAACACCAGATTCTTTCATCAGGCCACCCTAAAGAGGCGGGCTGGCAATAGGGTTCGGAGATTAGTTGATGATGAGGGGAACGTTCGGGAGGATTTCCACTCTATCCGGGATCTTCTTCTTCATTTCTTCCAGTCTAGATGGACGGAGTCTTCAGGTGTTGGTGGTCCGGTTGTTCAAGTTCCGGAGGCCAGGAAGGTCTCCTCTGTGGATAATGACATGCTTATTCGGACGATTTCTGCTGATGAGGTTAGGGAGGCCCTTTGGGAGCTCAGTCCGGATAAGGCCCCTGGTCCTGATGGGTTCCCGCCATTCTTCTTTCATCACTATTGGGACATTATCGGACAGGAGGTTGTTCAGGCCATCCTGGATGTTTTCCATGCTAGACATATTCCTTTGGATTGGAATCAGACTTATATCTCCTTGGTGCCAAAGCGTGTGGATGCTTCCCTCCCGCAGCACTTTCGGCCGATTAGTCTTTGCACTACATTGTACAAGGTCTGTGCTCGTCTTTTAGCTAGCCGCCTTGCTGTGGTGATCCCTCGCCTCATCTCTGTGGAGCAGGGGGCTTTATCAGAGGATGGTCTATTTCTGATAACGTCCTTATAGCCCAGGAGTTTATGCATGACCTTCAGCGTGCCCCGGTCAGCCGATGCCTTATGGCAGTTAAGCTCGATATGGAGCGTGCTTATGATCGTATGTGCTGGGGCTTCTTGTATCGCACTCTTGTGGAGTTTGGGTTTGATGGTCTGTTTATTGAATGGATTATGGCCTGTATTGAAAGGCCCTCTTTTTCTCTGATCGTCAACGGTAGCCCGACTGAGTTCTTTCGATCCTCTGTGGGTCTTAGACAAGGCTACCCTTTATCTCCATTGCTGTTTATCTTGGCTGCGGATGATCTTTCTCGTGCTTTATGTCAGGCTCAGATTGATCGTCGGATCACTCCCTTTATGGCTGAGTCGGAGGGGCCCTCCATTTCTCACGTCCTTTTTGCAGATGACTGTATTCTGTTGGGCAGGGCCTCTATTGATGATGCTACGTCATTTCATACTATTATCCAGAGCTATTGTCAGGCCTCGGGACAAAAGGTCAATTTTATCAAATCCTCTATATGTTTCAGCCCGAAGACTCCCAGGACCACCAGAGAAGTTATTATTCAGCTGTCAGGAATTACTGCTTAGGCGGATAAGCTTATGTATTTGGGGATTCCCATAACTGGGAGACGTCCCCGATGTTCTGATTATGCAGCGATTGAGAGGCAGGTTCGTCAGCGCATAGAGAGATGGCAGGTCACTAATCTCTCGATGATGGCCAGGGTCATTATTATTCGCTCGGTTCTGTCCTCTCTTCCCTTGTATCTTATGTCGAGTGCTGCTATTCCTATTACCTGCCTGAAGAGGATTGAAAAATGCTTTCGTGACTTTCTGTGGGCTTCTATGCAAGGAGGTCACGGGATGCATCTTTTATCTTGGGATATGGTCTGTATGCCTATCCAAGAGGGTGGTCTTGGTATTCAGTCTCTTATTACTCGTCGAGAGGCCCTTCTTGCTAGACATGCTTCGAGATTCCTTATGGAGCCGCATTGCCTCTGGAGTTCGCTGATGCGCTCGAGGTATGGTGATTGGTCGTCTGACTCGTCTATTTCTCCGCCTCGTGGTTGTTCCTCCTTCTGGAAGGCGGTTTGTCATTATGGCCAGACTATTTTGGAGCATACATCGTGGATGATTGGAGATGGCTCATTGGTCAATGTTGTCCAGGATTCATGGTTTGCTGAGCTTCCTCTTTCTAGGTGGCCAACCTTCATCAGCATTGATGTCCCATCTAACTTAAGGGTTAAGGATTTGATCTCCTCTGATCCCCCAGCTTGGCATATCCCTTTGGTGACCAGCTTCTTTGGATTGGATCTCTCTCGCCGGATTGTCTCGATGCCTCTTATCTCTGAACACTCTTCGGACACCAGGATCTGGCAGAGAACATGTCTTTCTAAGGCTCCCTCTAGGGATCTGGTCAACTTGTTTAGGACTCAGTCCCAGCGTTCGGTTAACGCAGCTTGGATTTGGAAGCTTCCTATTATCCCCAGGGTTCAGCTGTTCATTTGGAAGCTTTTTTGGGACTGTCTCCCTACTTGTGGTCTTCTTTCGCGTAGGGGCTTATCTATTCAGCCGACCTGTCCTTTATGCTTTCTGGAGGAGGAATCTACAGATCATGCTATCTTTGGTTGCCCCAGAGCTAGACAGGTTTGGATCATGATTGGTTACATTAGAAGCCAGGATGACTTGGGCTCTCATCATTCTTCCTTTCTCTCTGATCTCCGGGAGGGCTCCATTCAGAAGAAAGGTTTGTGGGCGACTACGGCGTACCAGATCTGGCTGTCCAGGAATCTGTTCATCTTCACTGGAGAAAATCTTTCTACTCTTAGCATTGTGAGGAAGGTTAGACTCTTGATGGCGGACTATGCCCGTGTTGGCTTTGACACCTTTGGCCTCTGGGGTTCCCCTGCTGCTTCGGCAGCGAACCGGCAAACGGTTTTCATTTCTTGGGAACCCCCTCCTCCAGGGGTGGTTAAACTCAACTTTGACGGGAGTGTCCGTGGTAGAGCTGCTGGATCTGGTTTTGTTATCCGTGGTTCTCTTGGTGGTTTATTGGCAGCTGGAGGATTTGGCTCTCTTGACTCCTCTGTCCCCATGTCTGAGCTCCATGCGGCCTGGGTGGGTATTTCCTTTGCTGTTCGTACTCTTCACGTCCAGAGGCTCTTCATCGAGGGTGATTCCATGACGGTCATCTCTTGGTTGAAGAAGAAGTCTTGCCCTTCTGGTCATACCAATCCGATCCTTAGGGATATTTGGTCTTTGCTGCGGGAGGTCGATGATGTCCAGATCCGCCATATCTTCCGGGAGGCCAATGCGGCGGCGGACTGGGTTGCATCCTTTGTGGCCCAGCATGTTGGGTCGTGGACGTGGAGGGTTGGCGATCCCTGCCCTATTCCTTTGAAGCAAATTTTGTACTTGGATCTTTCTGGGCTGACTCGCACTAGATGAGTGTGATCGCCCGCTTGTACCAAAAAAAAAAAAAAAAAAAAAAAGGAGTTAACTGAGAGGAAACTAAAAGATATTAATTTACAAAATTTTTACAAAAATTCAGTTAATTATTCACTTTTCAGAAAAAAAAGATTGGTTTTGCTTTAAAAAAATGAGAATTATTTAGAGATCGAACGAATTCTGTGTTTGGTATAAGTGCATGCAAGATGGACAATACGTTAAGTTTGAAAGTCTAGCACCTATCTACTAAATGTCTAATATATATTTCGAATACCTCAACCATATTTCTTTATATAACTTCTTGCCTTATAATTAGGTTAATTAAGAATAACAATCATCAGAGAATCGCGCTATGTGTGTGTCTTGTCATAAGAAAAGCAATCTGTTTAATTCATACAAAGTCAATAACCAATAACTTTGCTATCAAATATTTCAAACAGTCTTTTTCATTGTTGGCCAGCCACCATCAACTAATAAATAATCTAGCATTTTTGTCAATGCAAATTATATTTTCTCAAAGAAAAAAACTCGATATTTATTGCCGGCCCTTCTTTCCCTCCTCATGCGTTCTTACAAACAAGACTTTTCGTTTGTTAGACTTTTCTTTTGCGTTTATCAAAAGAGTTGGAGGTTGAAATAATGGTTGCTTGAAGTTTCCTTCATGTTAAGGTCCAAGGAACAATTTGATCCTAGGTGCATGATGTAAATGTTATCATCAACTTAAAGGACCATGAAACAAATCATATAAATATTCAAGAATTCTAAATCAAAATATTTCAAATACCTCATTAGCTAGATTGAAACCATTGTTATTTGAAAATGATGCAGCTGTGGTGAAGCAACATTATTCTTGACAGAACGAGCAAACTGAGAGGAAACTAAGAGATTATCTAACAAAGTTTTCAGAAAATTCAGTTAATTACTGACTTTGCAAGGAAAAATGATTGGATTATTTTTATCAAAATGAGAGATATTGAAATATTTCTTTCTTTTGGTGCAAGCACAAGACGGACAATACATAAATTTGAAAGTCTAGCACCTATTTACTAAATTTCTAATTATATATTTTGAATATATCATACCTTTTTCTTTATATTACTACTTGCCTTATAATTAGATCAAGAATAAAAATCATCAGAATATCCATCTATATGAGTATCTTTTTATAAGAAGAGTTTGATTATTTCATACAAAATCAATAATCAAATAATTTTTTTATACAAATCCACTATCAAATATTTTAAGCAAAGATATGTGCAAAAAATCCTTTTCATTATTGCCCTACTGCCATCAACTAACAAAAAGTCTAGCATTTTTGTCAACTCATATTATATTTTTTTTGAAAGAAAACTTTGTATTTATTGCGAGGCCTATATTTCCTTCCTCGTGCATTCTTACCTAGACTATAGGTATGGTATTGAAATGGGCACCTCATGTTTGACTTTTCTTTCGCATTTATCAAAATAGTGGGAGGTTGGAATAATGGTTGCTTAAGGTTTTCTTTATGTCAAGGTTCAACGAACAATTTGATCCTAAGCGGGCTTAATGATAATGTATGTATATTACGTAAATGTTATCATCAACTTAGAGGACCATGAAATAAATCATATAAATATTCAAGGATTACAAATCAAAAATATTTCAAATGCTTCACTAGCTAGATTGAATCCATTAATTGTTGTTTTAAAAAAAAATGCACTTTGTGATAGAGCAACATTATGCTTAACTAAGAGATATTATTTTACAAAATTTCCATGAAAATTTTATTAATTATTTACTTTGCAAGAAAAAAAGATTGTTTTTTTTTTCAAAATGGGAATCATTTAGATATTAAAATAATTTGTGTTTTGGTATAAGCACAGGACAAACAATATGTAAATTTGAAAGTCCAATGCCTATTTACTAAATGCCCAATATATATTTTCAATGTCTCATATTTATTTCTTCATATTACTACTTTCCTTATATTTAGTTCTAGAAACAAAATCATCACAGAATCCTTCTATAAGTTATCCTTTTATAGGAAAAAGAATTTGATTCTTTCATACAAAGTCAATAATCAAATAATTATTTATGCAAATCAACAGTGTCAATAATCAAATAATTATTTATGTAAACCAACGGCATAGATATGCACAGTGAAGCCATTGTTGTCCCATTGCCATCGATAAATAATCTAGCACTTTTGTCAACTTTCATTTTATATTTTTCCTTAAAAAAATTTAGTATTTATTGCTAGTCCCTCCTCATGCATTCCAACTTAGACTAGGTATGATATTGGAGGTTGGACTAATTGTATGTATGTATGTATGTATATATATATATATATAGAAGCAAAGGAGTCTGTCTGCCAAAAATTTTATCAGTTTGATAATTAAGCTGGCCTCCAATTTATGTTGAATTCTTTGATTTATGACTGATAAATGCCTATGAATGACCCCATGTCAAAGTATTTATTAAGGATGTAATCGAGCCAAGCTCGAGTTCGATCAAGGTTTTTATTTAGAGCTCAAACTGGAACTTGAACTCGATGAATATTAGATATATACTTGAGCTCGACTCAACTCGGCTTAAATTTTTTTATAAAAAATTAAAATAATTTTAAATTAAAATAAAATATATTCTTGACCAAAAATTGAAGGGAGTTAGGATAATAGTATAAATTACGTAAACTCGATTAAGTTCACGAGCTTTTCGAGCTAAATATTTTAATACTCGAACTTGATTCGATAATATACTTAAATAGTTTGAGCTTGAGCTCGACTCAATAAGTAACAAATCGATTTTTAATATTTTTTTATTTTATATTAAATTACTCACAAGTTGCCTCGATTTAATTATATTATTAGCATTTATTTTGCACCCTTTTCCTCTTCATTTCCACGAAATTATACATGGAGCAGCGTGAACAGAAAATATACCTTCCAGGACGTACGTGGAGCAACGTGAACAGAAACATTTTTTTTTTATTTTTTTATTTTATAATTTTGTGGTGCGGGTATGGTCTAACTTCTGTTCATTTTCTACCTGACTAGGAATTGCATGGTATGAAAAAGGGCACCCGCTGCCAAATCGTCATCTACGTTCCTTGGAAGGGTAGCGATGTGAAAAGGGGCACTTGCTAGCTGCTGCGAAATCTTTGTTTTCTTTTTCATTCACTGAAGACTTGGATACTGGAACTGTAGCTTGAAATTTTCTTCGACCCAAACTCATGGCCTAGAACGTCATTTATCGCTTTCCGTTAATACTTTGGGTTACAGTCAAAGCAACGCAAAAGACATATATATTGGTGAAGTACTTTGGAGCGTTTTTATTTAGATGAAAGTTCTTTGGAGCATTCATTAAGTTAAGAGAGAGAGTTTTTTTGGCTCGCTAAAACTAATTGGGCAAGTCCACCGAACCACCTCCGGCATTGGCGTAGGACAATACGCAAATGCTTCTCCTTCTAGACAATAATTCTCACTAAACACGTTAATTCCCTTGGAACAAACCGTGTAGAGAAATACATGACATTGTTCTTTTAGATATGCATGAAGCTGATGAGTGAACAGAAAATTCTTTATATATTTTGTAAGACAATTGGGATCTTATACGTTGTTGCCAAGGCATGCATGGCATTGCCCTGGAAGCTACCAATTCTCATGATGATAAACATGGCTGTTACAGTACCCCGGTCCAACAACCCATGGAGACATGGCAAACAGCCGCGTATGCATGTTTAGGGTTTAACTATAAGATATACCAAGCCTGTCTTAAATTTCAAATATCATATGTATATATAAACCATTAAAAATAGATATTAAATAGTAGTGAATAGAGTAACACGACTAACTAAAGCTTCAATTCATAATACTATATCATACTATAATGTCCTTGACTCCAAAATAATAAATATAGGATGGTATAGTCATTCTATCAACTATTAGGCAAAGTTGATAAATAATAAAGTTCTAAACATCTTTGATGCTCCAACACATATTATAAAGCCCAAGTCATGCTATTCCTCGACATTTAAAAAAGAAAACAAAAAGAAAAAATTAAGCTGGCAACTTAGTAAATAATCTTTATCATTCGCTAGATTAAAAATATCATATATAAATATCTTGTGTAAATAATGCAATAACACATACAATATAAATGTTTGATTCCAAGATATAATTCTATAATACATATTTTATAAATGACAGATCAACCTTCCTTATTCTTTGCTCCAAATGCGGTCCGTCTCTCTTTCCTTCATAGGATTGGTCAAAGCACATGCCATCCTTCTATTACCATGAGTACGACAGGTCATGGTTTGTCCTTATCGCCAGCGGAAAATGCCATATTTTTGTGAGACCCGAGCTTCAATCTCATTAAATTGACTCGACAAATTACCTAACACCAAATTGACTCTAAGTTAGCTAACTTTTTTTTTTTTCCTTATAAACCAATCAACCCAGTCAGGCTCAATTTTTTTGGACCGTGCCATGCAAGTTAGGACTAGTCAAGACACATGCCATCCTTACGTTATCGTTTTATATGGGACTTATAAGTCAGTTTGTCCTTGTTGCCGGAGTCAAGGATAAAACTTTCATATTTTTGTTAGAAGTGAGTTTTCAGCTGGCTTAGTTAAATTGACCCAATAAACCTAACATCAAATTTAATTAAGAATAAAACTTTCATATTTAGGCCGTGCCCTGCAAGTTAGGACTTGTCAAGGCACATGTTAACCTTTCCTTATCATTTTATTTAAGACTTATAAGTCAGTTTGCCTTTATTGATGGAGTCAGAAATAAAACTTTAATATTTTTGTCAAAAGTGAGCTTAATTTTTAACTGGCTTAGTTAAATTGATAAGCCAGTTCAATGAACCAAACTCAAAATTGTAGATCGTGCCTCACAAACTAGGACTAATCAAGGAAAATGTCATCATTCCATCGTCATTGATGAGATAGGTTAGTTTGTCCTTCTTGCGAGTGTTACAGGATTGAAAATTCTATATTTTTGTTGGATTAGAATTTTCAATCGACTTAATTAAACTGACCCGGCAAACTTCACATTAAATTATGTTATGTTAGACTACCTTGCAAACCAGGACTGGTCAAGATACATGCCATCCATTATCATTGATAAGATAGGTCATTTTGTCCTTGTTGCTAGAGTCAGGAACGAAAATTCTATATTTTTGTGGAACTTGAGTTTTCAACTGACATGGTTAAATTGACTAGAAATATTCAAAAAAAAAAATTGAGTCTAAGTCGGCTAACTATGCCTTCTTTTTCTTTTTTTATTTTATTTAAATTTAAGCCAATCCAATGAACAAAGCTCATTGTTCTTGGCCGTGCCTTCCGGGCCTTAAATTTTACTATTCAAAATGTCTTTATTTATAGACTTGGTTACCACTCTTATCTTCTTCTACTATGATTTTGACTAGAACAACTTGGCATTAAGGAGAGGGGTGCTGGTCATAAAAGTTGTACTATCATGCTTTGAATCCATCATCTAATTTGGTCATGTGACATGACCGCATGAATCTTAGGGCAAGCCCTAAAGACCATGCAAGGCCTATTATGAACAATCCTTATTGCATTCTACAAAAGCTTTATCATTAAAATAAAATAAAAATTATCCTAATTTAAAACCTAGATAAATATTCACTGACGTCATAAACATAAGTTTATTATTTTTTCTACGATCTTAGAAAAAAAAAATTAAAATAAAATTTTTATCTATCTAACTAATTGCAATAGCTGCAACATCGCTCCATCCCCTTCCATCAGACTAATCAACCCAGATCTATAAAAAAAATTGTAATGAGTATAATGAGCTAAACAACCCAGTGCGATCCCAGTATCAGTCCTCTACCCGCTGTATCTTGTTGAACTCCCTAGCTTCTTTCCCCTTCGTCAATCCTCTCCACTTGAATTTCAAATCCTCTGGATCGATTAGCAAATGGCATGACTGTGTAGGAGGTCATCTGACTAATGTTGCCTTATTATACCTCTTATGGCTCCTGCTGTGCTTCTATGCCATCTCTCTTCTAGAGGATCGAGCTCTCTTCGAAGATCGTATCCCTGCTGATGACAACCTTCTTCTCTAAGGGGTCCCACAACCGATACTCCTTAATTCCATGCGGATAGTCCAAAAATACTATCTTCTTTTATCTGGGATCTAGTTTGCTCCGCTTTCTAGCACCAACATGCACATATACTGTGTATCCAAACACCCTCAGATGGTTCAAGCCTGTCTTCCCTCCGGACCATATCTCTTATGGAATGCCCTTATTCAACCTAGTGTGCGGTGACTGATTGACCAAGTAGCTCGTTGTATCTACTGCATTAATCTAGAACATCTTTGGAAGCCCTGTCTGCAGCCTCAAACATCTTGCTTTTTTTAACAGTATCTATTTATTCTCTCAACCATCCCATTTTATTGAGAAGTTTTCATCATTGAGAAATGTCTTTTGATATTCCACTCCCCATAAAAACTCTGAAACTCCCTGCTAGTGTATTCCTCGCCGTTATCTGACATCAGACACTTCACACTCCTTCCTGTTCCTTCTCCACCTCAGCTTTTCAAATTTTAAACTTGGTGAAGACATCAGATTTCTCATTTGTTGGCCCAGATGGCAACCCTAGAGGGGGGATGAATTAGGTTCTTTTAAAAAATTTAACAATTAAAAATAAATTCATAAGATAAGTGTGCACAAATGAAGTGATGCAAAGGTGCTTAGCACAATATAGAAGAGGATAGAGAGGCAGACACGACAAACACAAGATATTTATAGTGGTTCAGTGTTAGCCACACCTACATCCACTCCCAAGCAACTCTTGGGTCCACACTATAATCACCCTGATTACAGTCGAGTTGTTTTGCAAGCTTACAACCCAAACTTGTTATTTTACATGGGGTCACAACGAACCCAATTGGTTTTCACGGGTTCACCAGCACACAACTCAACGTAAGCTACTCTTAGCTTACCACGAGGTCAACTACCTCAACCAATTCAATCCCCTAATTGAACTAGACAGCAAACTATTCAAATATAAGTTTACAACAGTTTAAAGCTCCTCAAATTAGCAAATATGCAATGTAAATAAATGAGAATAGAAAAGCATATTTTGAAGCGATTTGAAGTTGAGCTTTTCTCTTTTCTTCTTTTCCTCTTCTCTTTTGAATGGGCTAATAAGATTTGAACTCTGATTCTTGAACGAAGCTTGTTCAAGAGAAATCTGAAATTTAGCTCTTCTTCTTCAAAACGTAGGAAATCCTTTGAATATGCTCTTGAAAAACTTTTAGATTTCTCTTCTATCTCTCAATAACAAATAGGCTTTGACTCAGAGATTTTCTTCTATTGGATTTCTTGATTTCTCCCTTTTCATTTTCATTTTTCTCTCTTTCTTTTCTTCTTTTTTTTTTGAATGGACGAAGCCCTTTTTATAAACTTTCTTAATCCAAGATTAGGTGAAAAATAGCTGTTGTAATGTACTTGGATTACTTTCTCATGCAAAGAAATAGATCCGTTAGGGGTTAGGTGAAGAAATGTTACCGTTGGAATATGTTCTGACAGATTTCAAAATTCATTTCTGACAGGTTGGAGTCGGCTCCAACTTTTAACATGTCGACTCCAGGTCGGGTTTCCAAAAATAGAAATAAAAAGTTCATCGAGGAGTCGGCTCCGATAAACTGTGGTGTCGGCTCGACGCAATCTGGAGTCAGCTCTAATTTTCGAGGGTGTCGACTTTAACATTGTCCTGGAAATACATTCACTATTCTCAAGTTAGAGTCGGCTCTAACTTTCCATGTGTCGACTCCAAAATTCTAGGTGTCGACTCTAAATCTCCAGGTGTCGGCTCCAAAAACTAACTCAGAAAATAATTCTCTATATCTTAGGTTGGAGTCGGCTTTAAATAACCAGGTGTCGACTCTAAACTGTGCCAAAAACTTTAAATTGTTCTGATACGCTCTGGACTCGGCTCCAACCACTATGGGTGTTGGCTCCAAGTTTTGAACTTTAATATATTCCATTAAAAGATGATTCAAACTGATTTTTATATAACTTTTGAATAATTTAACCTTTCTAAGTTCCTAAAACACTTGTTAATCTCATTAGTAACATAAGAAATATACTCATGGATTTTGTTAATCATCGAAATCAATAAGTGGATCAACATCCTTCATGAAGTAGACCAACAGCTTTCTTGAGAAATTATTTATCAGGGTCAAAAAGTATTTGGCCCCATTCCTTGCAAAAACTAGGGTTGTTCCCTAGACATCTATGTATACTAGCTCTAGAGGTTCTACACTCCTAATTGTGCTGACTGAGAATAGCACTCTCTTCTGCTTTCTCATCTGACATGGCTCACAGATCTCCATAACTCTACCACTTAGGTCTGAAAGCAGTTCTCTCTTTCTTTCATTCCCCCGTCTCCCATATGGCCTAGGCGATAATGCTACATCTTATACATATCCTGAGGATTTTGTTCCAGAACTGCTGCCTCTGATTTTCTGGTTACCACAAAGCCCTCCAACCTATATAGGTTGTTCTTCAACCTTCTTCCTCTCATCACCACTATACCTCCATTGAAGATGTTCAAAACTCCACTTCTGGCATGACTGCAAAAGCTGTATCCAGTCTATTCCAGATACCCCAGTGACATAAGATTTTTTTTGAGCTTTGGGATGTACTTCATACTGGTAAAAGTGCGCACCATGCCATCAAACATCCTCATCCTCACTGTGCTAATTCCTGCCACCTTGCAAGGGTGATAATCTTCAAGAGTCATACTCTCCTCATCAACCTCCATGTAAGTGCTGAACCATAACCGGTTGGAAGTGTAATGATGAGAACAAGCTAAATCCAGGTCCACATCTTTGTGTTGTGCTTGTAACCATCTGATACTACCAAGAGATCATCATTCACCTTCTGGTTTGCAATTGTATTCACTGATTTAGATCCTCCCTTTTCTTCCTTCCAATTTTTTTACTTAGGATAGTCTCTCTTGAAATGTCCTACCTCACCACACTTGTAGGACTTAGCCTCTCTTTTTCCTTTCCTAAACTTTGACCATTCCCTAGGCCTGCTTCTATCCCTGCCTCTGCCTGACCTTTTCCCTACTAATAGACCCTTCTGGAGAATAGTTTTCTTGGTCATCTTCTCCCTCTGTTCATTCATTCGAAGCATCGAGATAATATCTTCATAGAAGAGTGTCTCCTTCCTGTAGAATAGCATCGTGATCAATGAGTCATATGATGTGAGCAGTGAATACAATAGTAGAAGTGCCTTATCTTCCTCCTTCATCTTGACCCTGTCATTAAGCAATTCATTGCTCATTCGATTGAACACTTGGATGTGGACTAGCACATCTCTACCTTTTGTTATTCGAAGACTGTAGAGGTGCTTCTTCAACATTAATTTATTGCACATATTTTTCTTCATGTAGAGGGTGTGCAACTTCGTCTAGAGTCCCTTCGGGGTCTTTTTCTTCAGTACTGAATATAAGGCTGAATCTGCTAGACATTCTCTGATCGTTGAACATGCTTTTTTCTCCAACGACATTCACTGTTTGTCTGTCATCCCATCTGGCCTTTCCTCCAAAGTTAGATTCAAACCTTGCTGCATAAGAAGGTCCTCTACCCGGACTTTCCACATGAAAAAACTTTCCTTCCTATCAAACTTCTTAAAATATATTTTTATGCTACTACCGATGGCTAGATCTTAACCAAAAATAGCATAAAAATTTTAAAAAATTGAGAAGTGCCTTGATGAGGCCTTGCTGAAATTTTTTAGCCCTTTAAAGATCTCCAAAGCCCGATTTCTACGCCTTCTTTCTTACTGAACCAAGCTTTGATACCAACTATTGAAGATGAACAGTGGGATCTTGTCGTAAGAGAAATACTCTGGGCTTTTACCTTTCTTTGCCAACAGAACCACTTGGTCGTGGGTTCGAACCACATGCTTTCCTATTTTCTTTCTTTTTTTTCCTTGGCTAGAACCCACCTCGTATCCTCCCATCGGTTCCCTCCTATGAAGCCCCGATGACCCAAGCGTATACTCACATGCACATCCGCTAGATCCCACCGATCTTGGCATGGGTGTTCCGTTTGGGCTGAGGAAGAGAGAGAAGGAAGAGGGAGAAGATGGGGAGGAGAAGATGAAGAGGGAGGAAATTATTTCTTTGGAAAAAAGAATTTCTTGTTTATCCACAAACCCTAGAAACTAGAGTTTAAATATTTGGCCAAATGGGCTTCGTCCAGACACAACAAAAAACTCCCATGGACTAACCTAATAAGATTAAAATAAATCCCTAAGCCCGTGTACACCCGTGACTTGATTTAATCTTAACCCTTGGACCCACACCCAGCCCAATACAAGTTAGCCCAACCTGAGCCTTGATAGCACCATACCAGGCAGAACACAATCATACACTGAATATTCATTAAGTAAAGGGAAAATATTGTCATATAATGCTGGTTGTTCTTGATGCTATCACAGCTGTTCCAGTAAGGCATTGTTTTTGATATGTAATTACATGTCCTAAATAATATGAGAACATTGCTCTCTTATTTTGAAGGTTGTAATGGTCATTCGTTCTATCGATTCGTTGGTTACCTGATCAGAAACCCTCTGACAGGTGAAAGAATTGATATAAATTCGAGGGCCCCTTATGCTTTTAATGTTGGTATCATATATACAGGATGAACTCTTTGAGGTGATATGTCAGGGATACTTAGGTAGCGTTTGATAGAAAAAATATTATTTATAGATAAGTGTACGGGATAGAGTTTGTCCCCTGGCTATCCCTAGAGATCTTCCTTGGCTATCCCATTGATCATATCAAATGAAAAAAGGTAAATCCATAGGATAACTTTTTTTTTATTCTTATTTGGAGGGATAACCAGCTATTCCTGCATTTTCTAGGAAATAAATTGAAGGGATATCCCATGGTTAACCATGGATTATCCCTTTGGTTAACTTTATTCCCAGCTATCCCTTATAGTTATGGCTTTTGGGAATAAGAAAGGATATCCAGGGGATATCCCCTCTTATCCCCTATTTCAAACACTACCTTAATGTTCCACATGCGGAACGAAGACAGCATAGGCTCTTCCCCTGTTCACCATCTAGCATTGGGTGCTAAACATTGTGGTATAGCTGGAAGGACCTCATGCAATGATATGGAACATGTTAAGAAAACTTTTTTTTTTCCTCTTTTGACGAAGTTTGGTTTGGAATACGGTGCCATGTTGATGTTAGCATGGTCCTTTATGTTTCTTGTTATCTTTGTCAGCAGAGATTGTATCTAATAGTATATGCGATGTATGATTACTTTATCTGAGATAACCTTGTTGAGCTCTTTGCGTCTTAAATTGAATAGGGTTTATTTTCTCCACTTCTTAAAATGAAAGAAAATGACATTCTTGCATAGTTTTTTCATTCTTTTCGCTAGTTAATAGGCATGTTTTCCCTTACTGGAATATGAATGGATTTTCTCCTAAACGTCCCTGAAAAACAGAAAAGAAAACGCAAGCCATGGAACTAGATCATCTCATTGTTTGTTGTATGCATAGCAGAAAATAGTTTTGCTTTCTATGCAACTATACAACGTTCATCCATGCAGCCACTATTTTGGTTAGCTGCATTAGAACATGTGAGTAGGCAATAGCATATTTTGCTATGCAGATTCTGCTGTCTTCTAGGTTCCGTTTTCCACCACCCCCGGCAACTGGAGAAAAGAAATGTGCAAATTAAATTGCACAAGAAAATAGAAAATTGGCTTCTCATGGTGTGTGGACTAGCATTTCTTAACTGTTAGGAAATTATTGAGAAATTATTTATCCAATTATTGATTTTAATGATTAACAAAAGCCATGAGTATATTCATTGTGTTTCTGATAAATTTGATAAGTGTTTCAGGTATTAAGATTATTAGTTTATTCAAATGACACTTAGGAATCTATTTTGAACGAAGTTTAAATGAAATTTATTTAAGTTCATAACTTGGAGCCGGCACCTAGAACCTTTAGAGCCAACTCCAGAGTGAATCAAAGCAGTTATATATTTTTGGCACGATTCGGAGTCGACACCTCGAGTTTTGGAGCCGACACTTGTGGTTTCGGAGCTGACACATGAATAGGTGGAGCCGACTCCAACCTGAGATATAGAGAAGCTGTTTTATGCTTCAGAAGTCGGAGTCGACACATGGATTTCGAGAGCCGACTCCAACCTGAGAACAGAGACTTGTTTTTTTGAGCATTCCAGGAGTCGACACATCAGTTTTCGGGAGCCGACTCTAGTATGAGGGGAGTCGACACTTTGTAAAGTCGGAGCCGACTCCTCATCGAATCAACTTTTGCTATTTATAGAAATACGATCTGTAGCCGACACATGAAAAGTTGGAGCCGACTCCAACCTGTCAGAAACGATTTTCAAAAGTGCTAGATCAGCTTTAACGGTAACTTTTCTTCATCTAACCCCCAACAGATCTATTTCTTTGCGTGATGAAGCAATCCACCTACTCTATAATGGCTATTTTCCCACCTAATCTCTATATAAAGAAGGGATTCGTCCGTTTAAATAAGAGAGAGAAAAAATCAAGAAAATAATGGAAAAATCAAGAGAAATTTGAAAAGAAAGAGGGAAAGAAATATCTCTGAGTCCACGCTTATTTCAAGAGAGATCAAGAGCAATCCAAAAGCTTCAAATAGATTAAGTTCAAAGGATTCTCAAAGAAGAAAAGGAGAAAAGTCAAGAAGCCCTAATTCCTCAAGTTCTCTTCCAAGCTTTGTTTTCAAGAATCAGAGCTACATCTTGATTCAACTAGTCAAAAGAGAGGAGGAAAAGAAGAAAAAAAGAAAAGCTCACATCAATTTTGCTTCAATCAGGCTTTTCCAACCTTTATTTATTTATATTGCATATTTTCTCATTTAAGGAGCTTTAAATTTGCTGTAAAATATTTATTGAATTGTTGTTTGCTAATTCAATCAGGGGATTGAATTAGTTGAGGTTGTTAACCTTGGGGTAAGCTAAGTGTAGCTTATATTGGGTTTTGTGCTGGTGAACCCGGAAAAACCAGCTGGGTTCGTTGTGACCCCGTGTAAAACAATAAGTTAGAGTTGTGAGCTTGTAAAACAACTCGATTGTAATCTGGGTAATTACAGTGTGGATCCAAGAGTAGCTTGGGAGTGGATGTAGGCATTGGATATACCGAACCACTATAAATTTCTTGTGTTTGCCGTGCTTGCCTCTATCTCTCTCTCTCTTATTGTACTTTATATTGTTGCATTAATTTGATAGTTAACTTAATTGGTTTAAGTTTTAATTGTTAAATTTTTTAAAGAACCCAATTCATCCCTCCCTCTTGGGTTGCCATCTGAGCCAACAATTGGTATCAGAGAATGTATTCATTTTAGTTTGATCTAACGATCAAGAGTCAAAGATCCAAGTGGCAGCTTAAGCTGGATCTTCATTTGCTGAAGGTCAATCCATAAATAGACCTCCTTTATTTAATGGTTCAAATTATTCTTATTGGAAAGATAGAATAAAAATTTTTATTTAAGCTTTAGATTATGAACTATAGAGTATAATCATTAATGGACCTAGCACACCCACTCACATAGTAGATGGTTCAAAAGTTCCTAAACCTGAAAGGGATTGGAATGAGAACAAAATGTCTCAGCTTAATACAAAAGCCATGAATATTTTATATTGCTCTTTAGATGCAAATTAATTTAATAGAATTTTCACTTACATTTCTGCTAAAGAAATTTGGGATAGACTAAAAGTTACCTATGAGGGTACTAATCAAGTTAAGGAATCAAAAATTAATATTCTAGTGCACAAATATGAATTGTTTAGCATGGAACAAAATGAAACTATCACATGCATGTACACTAGATTTATGGATATTGTAAATGGTTTAAAGAGTCTTGGTAAGACTTATACTAACTCTGAATTGGTACGCAAAATACTTAGGTCACTTCCAAGATCATGGGAGGCGAAAGTAACTATCATTCAAGAAGCCAAAGACCTTAATGTTCTACCTTTGGAGGAGCTACTTGGATCCTTGATGACCCATGAACTGATCATGAAACAACATCAAGAGGAAGAGGTTAAAAGAAAAGAACCATTATTCTTAAGGCTGCAGAAAAGGAAACAGG
Source organism: Calamus simplicifolius (assembly GCA_900491605.1). Classification (NCBI taxonomy): domain Eukaryota; kingdom Viridiplantae; phylum Streptophyta; class Magnoliopsida; order Arecales; family Arecaceae; genus Calamus; species Calamus simplicifolius. The sequence goes on along the minus strand of UESW01004546.1, from coordinate 632,339 downwards.
CAGCAGTGAAGAAGAAGATGATGATGATGAGACAGCTCTCCTAGCTAAGAAATTTAAAAAATTTATGCAAAGAAGGAGACCCTTCCATAAGAGAAAGTTTGGAACAAAAATGGAAGGAGAAAGGGAGAAAGAGAAGGACAAAGAAAAATAAAAAGAACCCTTGACATGTTATGAGTGTAAGAAGCCGGGGCATTTTCGATCTGAATGTCCTCAACTAAAGAAGGGTTACAAGAAGAAGAAGAAGGCTTATATTGCAACTTGGAGTGATAGTGAAGAATTCTCTTCCGAGGAGGAATAAAAAGAGGTTGCAAACATTTGCATCATGGCAAACAACGACAACGAGGTAAGTTATGAAACCCCTTGTGATGAGTTTACTTTTAATGAGTTATATGATGCTTTTAATGAACTAGTCAATGATTTCAAAAGCTTGAGAATTAAAATCAAATCTTTGAAAAATGAAAATCTAAATCTTATCAAAGAAAAGGATAAACTAACTCATGAAGTTGAAAAACTAAAATCTGAAAATAAAATTTTAATAAAAGAAAAAGAATCAATTTCTAATGAAAATGTTAGTTTAAAGAAAGAAATTGATAAATATAAAATATTGTTGATAAATTTACATACAATTTTAAAAAATTGAATTTGCTATTAAGTAATCAAAGAGCTGTATTTGATAAAGCTAGATTAGGTTATAGGCCTAACATGAAACAAAAGTTTGTTAAAAATTTCTTTATAAAGAAACAAGTTAAAAATGAAGTTTCATGTTATTGCTGTAACAAGAAAGGACATAAATCTTATGTATGCAATTTTAGAAAAACTGATAAGAATTTAAATATTAAAGGCAAGAAAATATGGGTTCCAAAAGGAATAATTTTTATTGCGACTAACCATGAATGACCCAAGAAAGCTTGGGTACCTAAACAGAAAGTTTGATCATCTTGCAGGAGTATCTTGCGGCCAAAGGATCAAAACGAAAGTGGTATCTTGATAGTGTCTGCTCAAAGCATATGGCGGGTGATAAAGATCAATTCATCACCCTTGAGGATAAAAGAGGAGGAGTTGTTACTTTTGGAGATAATGGCAAAGGCCAAATTATGGGATTTGGTAAAATTCAAATAACTCCATCCTCTTTTATAGAAAATGTTTTATATGTTGTCGGTTTAAAGCATAATCTAATTAGCATTAGCCAATTATGTGATAAAGGTTTCAAAGTTTCCTTTGAAGCTTCTATTTGCACTGTTTCTAATCCCATAGACAATAGCATTATATTTGTTAGTAATAGAAATGACAATGTATACTTAATTGATTTAGATAAATTGTCTACTAGTAACCATTGCTTAATTGCTGATAATGCTAAAGTAAATGAGATTGGATGGCTATGACATCGTAGATTAGGTCATGCAAGCACACACCTAATTTCAAAATTAATAAAAATGGATTTAGTTAAAGGACTTCCAAAACTAGATTTTAAAAATAATAGAATTTGTGATGCATGTCAATTTGGAAAATAAACTAGAAATTCTTTCAAATCTAAAAATATTGTTTCCACTTCTAGGCCACTAGAACTACTTCACATGGACCTTTTTGGACCTACTAGAACCACTAGTCTAGGAGAAAAGAAATATAGTCTTGTGATAGTAGATGATTATTCTAGATTTACTTGGGTATTATTTTTGGCTCACAAGGATGAGACTTTCTTGATATTTCTGAAATTCTTCAAAAAAAGTCACAAATGAGAAAAACAACACCATAGTGTCTCTTAGAAGTGATCATGGCATAGAATTTAAAAATCATTAATTTAAAAATTTCTATATTGAAAATGGCATTCATCATAATTTTTCTGCACCTAGAACACCACAACAAAATGGAGTTGTAGAAAGAAAAAATAGAACATTAGAAGATATGGCCCGTACCATGCTATGTGATAGTCAACTCCCAAAATACTTCTGGGCGGAAGCTATAAATACGGCATGTTACATCCTTAATAGAGCTTTAATTAGGCCAATTCTTAAGAAAACTCCCTATGAACTATGGCATAATAGGAAACCTAACATTAGTTATTTTTATGCATTTGGTTGTAGATATTTTATTCATAATAATGGTAAGGATAATCTTGGGAAGTTTGATGCAAAATCTGATGAAGAAATATTTTTAGGTTATTCAACATCTAGTAAAGCATATAGAGTATTTAACAAGAAATATTTAATTGTAGAAGAATCAATTCATGTAGTATTTGATGAATTTTTAGCATCAAGTTCTGAAAAGATTGATGATGAGGAAGATACAATTCTGCTTAAGAGATATTGAAAAGTTGAATATAGATGTATCTTTAGATCATGAACAAGAAGCTAAAGATGATGACTCACCTAGGAATGATGTTATTGATACTACTCACAATGATAAATCTGCCTAGAGATTGGAGATATGCTTATGGTCATCCTAAGGATTTAATCATAGGTGATCCATCTTAAGGAGTAAGAACAAGATCATCAATGAGGAACATCAATAATCATCTTGCATTTGTATCTCATATAGAACCTAAAACCATTAAAGAAGCTGAAAAAGATAATAATTGGATGTTAGATATGCAATAGGAATTAAATCAATTTACTAGAAATAATGTATGGTCCTTAGTTGATAGACCCAAAGGTCATTCTGTTATAGGATTTAAATGGGTATTTAGAAATAAATTAGATGAAAATGGCATAGTAATTAGAAATAAAGCTAGATTAGTTGCTAAAGGTTATAATCAAGAAGAAAGAATTGATTTTGATGAAACCTTTGCACCTGTAGCTAGATTAGAAGAAATTAGACTACTAGCATTTGTATGTCATATGAATATTAGCTTATTTCAAATGGATGTTAAAAATACATTTTTAAATGGTTTTATAAATGAGAAAGTTTATGTAGAACAACCCCCGAGTTTTGAAGATTATGAATTTCCAAACCATGTTTTTAAATTACACAAAGCACTATATGGTTTAAAACAAGCACCTAGAGCTTGGTATGATAGATTAAGCAAATTTCTAATTGAAAATAATTTTTCTACAGGAAATATTGATAAAACTCTATTTTTGAAAAGAAAAGATAAAAATTATTGGTAGTACAAATTTATGTAGATGATATTGTATTCGGTGCTACTAATAATCTTTTGTGTCAAGAATTTGCTAAGTTAATGCAGGGTGAATTCAAGATGAGCATGATGGGAGAACTCAACTTCTTCCTTGGACTCCAAATCAAACAAGAAAAAGAGGGAATCTTCATCAACCAAACAAAGTACATAAAAGAAATTCTCAAGAAGTTTGGTATGGAACAAGTCAAACCCCTCGGAACACCAATGAGTCCTTCATGCAAGTTAGATAAAGATGAAGATGGTAAGCCTGTTGAACAAAAATATTATAGAGATATGATCGGTTCACTACTTTATTTAATAGCTAGTAGACTTGATATTATGTTTGTTATATGTTTATGTGCACAATATCAATCTGAACCTAAAGAATCTCACTTAATTGCAGTAAAGAGAATACTTAGATATCTAAATGGAACTAAAAATATAGGATTATGGTATTCTAGAGACTCAACATTAAATTTGATTGCTTATACTGATTCTGATTATGCTGGTTGTAAATTAGATAGAAAGAGTACAAGTGGTGCATGCCAATTTTTAGGAAGTAACTTAATCTCTTGGTTTAGCAAAAAGAAAATTTGGTTGAGGCTGAATATATTGCAGCTGGAAGTTGCTGTGCTCAAATCCTTTGGATTAAGCGATAACTTGAAGATTATGGTATAATACTTGATAAAACGCCAATCAGATGTGATAACACTAGTGCAATCAATTTAACTAAGAATCTAATCCAACATTCAAGAACTAAACATATTAAAATTACATATCATTTTATTAGAGAACATGTAGCTAATAATGACATTTGTCTTGATTATGTTTGTACTAATGAATAATTAGCTGACATTTTTACAAAACTCCTAAGTGAAGAAAGATTTTGTTATCTTAGAGGAGAATTAGGAGTCTGTGATCCATTGGAATGAATTTTAAATCTCCTAGGAATGATTATCTAGAATTCAATCATTTTTTTTAATTTTCTTAAAATTTGAAGGATTATTTATCTAGATATTTGAACCCCTTGATTCAATACATTCCAAAGTTGATTTAACCAAAATTTGATGTCAATCCAGACAAGTTTCAGATCTTTTGAATTTCTGAAACTGTCTTGGAGCCGACTCCTCTAGTATCGGAGTCGACTCCAGTTTTGTTTGATACTTTAGAGCCGACACTTGCTTTCCCAGAGTCGACTCCACTTCGAGTGCTAACTGTGTTAGCGATCTGGAGCTGACACCTCGCTTTGCAGGAGTCGACTCCAAGTGGTCCCAGGTTGACTATTTAGGGCAGAGTCGACACCTATCTTTTTCTAAACTACTCCTAACGTTTCCAAACTCTTCCAAACCCATCCCAAAATCCTAAATCCCTCAAATTAGCCTCTCCATAGCACTCAATGGCACCCAAGTGCAGAGGATCGTTGTTTGGAGGAAGAGTAACGACGGGGAAGCATACGGCAAGGCATCCGGCGTGTGAACCCACTCCGGAATCATCCTCCAGCTCAACTACATCTACTCCCAGTTCCATTCCTAGCCCCTCATCACTATAAATTGATACCCTATCCGGCCGAATCATTACTATGGGAAGAAAAGTAAATTTTGAATTTTTTGAAGTCGAGGGTTTTGCTATTGGAAGACAAATCAAGGGGCTCGGTTGGGAAAAGGTATGTTCCTTAGATGTTCCCACATATCCGGCTCTAGGCAAGGAATTTTACTTTAATTTGTCAAGAGGAGATGGAGGATTGGTCCGTATGGTTAGAGGAAGAAGAATCCTTCTCACATCCGAAATTTTAGGTAATCTTTTGGAAATCCCTGTTGTAGGATTGATTGCTAATAGTCACAGTAATCGGGCTGGTGCTTTGTCAAGGATGTTAGGTAGATATTTCACTGAGTTTGAGAAAGTTAGGGCAAATCAGTTGCCTCTAGAGCTTAGACTTTTACATATATATGTGGTAGGATCCTATTTCCTAAAACTGGCAGGTTTGAGTATGTCTCAGAGCAAGACATAGTGATTATGGATAGTATTTTGATGGGTCAGCCAATCAACCTAGCAGGAATGATGATTTGGTATATGGCTGAGGCCGGGAGCAAGAGAGGATCGACCTTGCCTTATGGAATGGTCCTGACCATGGCATTCAAAAGTCAAGGAGTTGTTATTTCTGATAGTGAGCCAATGAAAAACCTTAGGCACACTGATTATTACAGCTTGGCTATAGTGCATAGAATGGGATTCGTAAAGATGGATGGCAGATGGGAAAGAAAAGGTCATCTGGATGAGAGAGCAGCCGACATTAGAGCCACTGCACCATCAGAGGTAGGTCCATCTGTGAGGCATCCATCACCAGAGCCTAGCAGATAATCACCACCACCGGTACCTACTCCAGTTCCTGCACCTATACCACTGCATATTCCTACTGCTGGTTTTTCTAGTGTTCAGATAGAGCAGCTTAAAGAGTTATTTAGTATTCATAAAGAAGAGATGAAGACTGAGTTAGATAATAGTCTTATGAGCTTGAGAGAATGTTCTATTCATTGGATGACAAAGTGAGCAAGATTGAATCCACTCTTGGATCTTCTTCAGAAGCTTTGAAGACTGATCTCATGCATATATTTGAGGAGCTCAAAGAAATTAAAGGAGATTCTAAGACATATTCTAGATGCAATGCAGAATTACAGGAGAAAATCATAGTGGCATCTGCATTCTTTGATAGAAGATTGAATGAATTTATCATGACTCAAAGTGATGGAATGGAAAAAATCTTAGAACTCAAGAAACATTTTAGAATTTGATGTTTCTAGCTTTTGTTGTTTGATTTACTTTTTGTTGTACTGAAGTTTAGTTTGAATCTTTGATGTAATAAGTTATTTCTTTTGATGTAATTAGAATTTGATGTAATGGAAGCAACATTTTGTTATAGTTGAATGATGTATGAAAGCAATTATGATGTAATGTTTTGAAACCCTAATGAATATTATATTAGCTATCTTTGAACTTTGATATTGAGTGACTTGGATTGAATTTTGATTCACTTAATGTTTAATGCATTGATCTATATTATTTGCAACTTCTTAACCTTTTTGTTGATTACAAAAAAGGGGGAGAAGTAAATGATATTTGTATATGCATAAAAGTTATAATTGAATGTATAATGGGGAGATGATAATAAAGATAATGACATTTAAAGAGTAATACTTAAGAGTAATACTTCACATATACATTTTGGTCAAATGAATTCAAGATATGTATGAAGATTCAATGAACTTAACATATGCACAAATTTAGGGGAGCTACCTCATTAAGGGGGAGCTTAACTTTTATTTTAAATTGAGTAGTAATTATGCATTAATTTCTTATGCATATACTCAGTGTTTTTGTCATCATCAAAAAGGGAAAGATTGTTGAGAAAATTATTGAGAAATTATTTACCCAATTATTGATTTTGATGATTAACAAAAGCCATGAGTATATTCATTGTGTTTCTGATAAATTTGATAAGTGTTTCAGGTATTAAGATTGGTTGTTTATTCAAATGACACTTAAGAATCCGTTTTGAACAAAGTTTAATGGAATTTATTTAAGTTCAGAACTTGGAGCCGACACCTAGAACCTTTAGAGCTGACTCCAGAGTGAATCAGAGCAGTTATATATTTTTGGCACGGTTTGGAGTCGACACCTAGAGTTTCGGAGCCGACACCTGAGGTTTCGGAGCCGACAGATGAATAGGTGGAGCCGACTCCAACTTGAGATACAGAGAAGCTATTTTCTGCTTCAGAAGTTAGAGTCGACACATGGATTTCGGGAACCGACTCTAACCTGAGAACAGAGACTTATTTTTTTGAACATTCCATGAGTCGACACATCAGTTTTCAGGAGCCGACTTCAGTCTGAGGGGACTTGACACTTTGTAAAGTCGAAGCCGACTCCTCATCGAATCAACTTTTTTCTATTTATGGAAATACGATCTAAAGCCGACACATAAAAAGTTAGAGCCGACTCCAACCTGTCAGAAATAAATTTTAAAAGTGCCAGATCAGCTTTAACGGTAACTTTTCTTCACCTAACCCCGAACGGATCTATTTCTTTGCATGAGGAAGCAATCTACCTACTCTGTAACGGCTATTTTTCCACCTAATCTCTATATAAAGAAGGGATTCATCCATTAAAATACGAGAGAGCAAAAATCAAAAAAATAGCAAAAAATTCAAGAGAAATTTGAAAAGAAAGAGGGAAAGAAATATCTCTGAGTCCACTCTCATTTCAAGATAGATTCAAGAGCAATCCAAAAGCTTCAAATAGTTCAAGTTCAAAGGATTCTCAAAGAAGAAAAGGAGAAAAGCCAAGAAACCCTAATTCCTTAAGTTCTCTTCCAAGCTTCGTTTTCAAGAATCAGAGCTACATCTTGATTCAACTAGTCAAAAGAGAGGAGAAAAAGAAGAAAAGCTCACATCAATCTTGCTTCAATCAAGCTTTTCCAAGCTTTATTTATTTATATTGCATATTTGCTCATTTAAGGAGTTTTAAATTTGCTGTAAAATATTTATTGAATTGTTGTTTGCTAATTCAATTAAGGGATTGAATTAGTTGAGGTTGTTAACCTCGGGGTAAGCTAAGTGTAGCTTACATTGGCTTTTGTGCTGGTGAACCCGGGAAAACTAGCTGGGTTCGTTGTGACCCCATGTAAAACAATAAGTTAGAGTTGTGAGCTTGTAAAACAACTCGACTGTAATCTAGGTGATTATAGTGTGGACCTAAGAGTTGCTTGGGAGTGGACGTAGGTGTTGGATATACCGAACCACTATAAATTCCTTGTGTTTGCCGTGCTTGCCTCTATCTCTCTCTCTTATTGTACTTTACATTGTTGCATTAATTTGATAGTTAACTTAATTTGTTTTAAGTTTTAATTGTTAAAATTTTTAAAGAACCCAATTCACCCCCCCTCTTGGGTTGTCATCTGGGCCAACATTAACACTCTTTTTTGTAAGAGTTTCAATATATATTTCTATCATAAAAGTTGATACTCTTACTTTACTTGAACAAGCTTGTTTTGCTTACTCTTGAAAACTTCAAATTAATCTCAAGATATGATAGCTTAGTTAAGCAGATAACCTAATAACAAGCCAAACTACTTGGAAAACGGTATAAGAAAAAGAAGTAGAAGAAAATAGAAAACGTGTAGTAGTTGCAACAAACTTTCATTGGCAAACTAGAAATATTGCACTTGTTTTTAGTTAGGCAAATTTGCTCCCACTTCAGTAATTTTAGCTAAGGTCATGCAAATCTGATCCTCCCCAAACCCCATAATGCTAGGAGCCTTCTACGGAAGGAGAGACCCTCCACTAATTTCAAATGTTTCTTTGATTGCATGAATTTCATTGGCGACATCTTGCATCCTTGGTCGTTCTTTTGGTGATTCCTTGGAGCACAAGAGACCAATTTTGATCAATGAATTTGCACATCCCCTATACTGCATTGTACCAAAACTTCCATTTCTGGTGTTGATATTAACTTCTTCATTTTCTTGTAAAAGTTGTGGATCCAAAATCTCTGCAACATTTGTTGGAAATGCCTTATTGACAAATTGATGAAGGTTTAAGCCATCCTTGAACATGTTACTTGTAGGCTGCTTTCCGGTAAGCATCTCTAGCAATAGTATTCCAAAGCTGTACACGTCTCCTTGTGTGGAGATTTGGCTGCCCATTGCATATTCTGTATTTTATTTATACATTTAATTATATTCTTATTAGACATTGCTTAAAGAAGAAAATTGATCTATATGCATGCATATGTAATATATTTACATTATGCATGAATGCATGTATATTTGTATATATGTATGTACATGTATAAGTATATATAAATGAAAAGTTTTGATATTACTTGAAAAAAGGAAATTGATAATTGATCATACACATGTATATATTTAAAGAAAATTAAATATAACTTGTAGCATAATTATTTCTACTCTACTTCTTATTATCAAACCAAAAGCAACCTTAGTTTAAATATGATTATGTAGCATCCAACATAATAATATGCAATTTTATCAAAATAAAATAAGTTGATGAGGTTTTAGATTAAATGGGGTTTTAGATAAAAAATGTTTTATCTAAACTAGAAGACTAAATCATATTGAAAATCTCTATGATATTAGAAGACTAAACGGGGTTTTAGATTGATGTTTGAATTTTCTAAATAGATAACTTAACAAAAGCTAGCCATTGTGTTGAATTTCCTAATTTAATCTTTAGTTACATCCTTGAAATTTGATAAAAAAATGTAGATCTAGTATAGTACATCTAATGGATTGAATAAAAGTTATTTTCATATCAAGATTCATGCATCATTGTGTAAGCTTCATTTCATGCATCATTTACTAACAATTGTTGGGCACGCTTTGATGTAATTAGCTAAGATAATGGTTAGATGTAGTTTTAATCAACAGTGACAACGATGGAGATAGAGTTGAGTTTTTTCGTGACCTTAGACTAAGGATCCTAGCAAGCCTATATCTTGAATGATACAAATAGTATTAAAGTTGATGACCCATAATTTATACAAAATAGAGAATACTATAGCATGAATCCTTTTAGGACTAATCAGAGATCTATCATAGAGTGTGATTTTATTTGAAATTGTATCCTTAACCTAGTAATTAAGGATACCAAAACTTAAATATGCAAGCAGAGTTGTATGGATATGTGTTTAGTTCTACATTAATTATGTACTAAATAGATTTCCAGTACCAATACCAAATACTCATTTAGGGCCAAAAACAATTTAAATATTTAAAAAGTTTGGAATATTCAGTTAATTGCAAGTTTATTAAAAATTTTATTAATGATTACTGAATTATTATACACTACCGTTAAGGAAGTATCCAATGGGTCTGCAAAGGAATAATAAGTAAGAGGAAAAAAAGAAAGAAAAGCTTGAGATGTTTATAATTTTAAAAGGGATGTGAAAATAATTGTCATAGAAGGTGCTAGAAATAATTACGTCAGACATTTGTGCAAGCTTGCATGAGCTAATAATTAGATCGTTGCTTTATAATGGTATAGGTTGCTTTGAGGTTTGACAATATCTATATTTAAATTATGCACATTAAAATATCTCCTAGAAAAATTATGATGAGAAAAATAATAAGAAGAGAAAGCATGTAAATCTTACCTGGGGCAATGTATCCTAGCGTTCCTTTCATTCCCATTAAGCTTGTTGAACTTTTAGATGTCATGGAGCTCGAAGTAGAAAGGAACCTTGCAAGCCCAAAGTCACCCACATGGGCAATCATGTCATCATCAAGAAGAACGTTGCTTGGCTTTAGATCGCAGTGGATCCCTGGAATTGCAATGTTGTGATGTAGATAACATAGGGCAGAAGCAACATCAAGGGCAATGTTCAACCTCTCTGTCAGGTTTAACTTTCTAGACTGATGATAATCCTAGCTTTAGGATGCAGCCATTCTTCCAAGCTCCCATTAGGCATGTATTCAAAGATTAGAGCTTTGAAATCATTTCCAGTAAAATCGAAACTTGAGCATACACTAATGATTTTGACAAGGTTTCTGTGGCGAATATTTCTTATGATTTCACATTCGGCTTTAAAACTCTTCAGAGCTCCAATTTGGTGCATGTTAAATACCTTCACAGCAACGAACTTCTCTTCGCAATCCAATTTCCCTTTGTATACCGAAGCAAAACTTCCAGTACCAACCAAGTTGGCTGAAGCGAATCCATCAGTAGCTTTGAGGATATCAGTGTAAGATATTATTCTGTACTTATCTTCCAGGAAGGACACGGTTGGAGAATTTTCCCGTCCCTTCCTCCGTTGTAAACGAATTACCAGAAAACTCTTTTTTTTGAGGGAAAGAATTACCAGAAAGCTCAAGAATATGATTGCTGCAACACTTGCAACGGCAACGGTGATTACCATCTTGAATTGATTTCTTTTGGGGGCTTCGACAGAGCATGGTGGTAGTTGCAGCTTTGGATCACCTCCACAGAGCCTCTTGTTCCCCTGGACAAAAGTTTCACTTGAATTGCGAAAGACGCCATCCGTGGGCACTTCTCCTTCGAGGTCATTGAACGACAAATTTAGATACTGCAGAGAAGTGAAGGACCCGAGGAATTCTGGAATTTGCCCGGTCAAATTGTTTCGGGAAAGGTCCAGCTCCGTAAGTCCTCTTAAGCTTACAAAGGATTGCGGAATGTGCCCTTGAAAGAAGTTGCCTTCCATGCGAAGGTCTTCCAAATGCTGACAGGCACGGAGAGTGGGAGGAATTTCACCTGACAACAGGTTATTTGAGACATTTAAGCAGCCGAGGTTCATCAAGCCACCCATTTCCATAGGCAGGGACCCAGTGAGATTGTTATGCGACAGATCCAGGGCTCGTGTTAGGGAGGAGAGACCAACGAGTTCTTTTGGTATGGATCCACCAAGTGCGTTATGAGAAAGATTTAATATATTCAAATTTCTACAACCTCCGAAACTTGCAGGGATGCTGCTGCTCAGTTCATTCTCTTCCATGTAAAGCTCACTTAATTGGGTGAGGTTTCCTATAGAAGATGGGATGGGGCCTGAAAACTTGTTTCCAGACATGTATAGGAGATTCAAGTTCGGAAGCCTTCCAATGGTAGCAGGGATGCTTCCCGTTAATAGATTTTTGTCCATGGTTAGAACGGTAAGATTGGCAAGGTTTCCAATCTCAACTGGAACGGTCCCGGATATTTCGTTTCCTCCGATCAACAGATGCTCAAGACGTGTGGAGAGATTGCCTACGGATACTGGCAGGGTGCCATCAAGCTTATTGTCTTGTAGATACAGGCTCCCTAAAAGGCTACAATTGGTCAAAGAAGAGAGGACGCTACCAACATTGGCTTGGAATTTATTCTCCCCGAGGTTTAGCTCTTGTAGATTTTTCAGGGATCCTAAATTAGAGGACAACAGACCTTGGAACGAGTTCATGGCTAGATTGAGCGTTTGAATCTTTGAAGCATTGTACAATGATGTTGGGATAGGTCCATGAAATTGGTTTAGTTGCACGACGAGATATTGGAGGTTCGGAAGGGTGATGCCCATGTCTGGTGGCACGGTTCCGAAGAGCCTGTTAGCGCCTACGCCCAATTCGACTAGGGATGAGAGGTTGTAAAGAGGTGGTGGCATTCTTCCGGACAAGTTGTTATAGTTTAATTGGAGTACTTTTAGGCCCGGAATCTTTCCTAAGCCTTCTGGGATGCTTCCGTCCAAGTGGTTGCGACCAAGGTAAAGATAGAAGAGGGAGGAGAGGTTTCCCAACGATGGAGGGATACCTCCTGAAAGAGAATTCTCAGACAAAGCAAGAAAGGCGAGGGAAGAAGCGTGGATCACGGAAAAGGGTGGTATCCCACCTGTCAGATCGTTTTTAAAAAGATTGATGTATTGGAGGGACGAGCTGTTACCAAGTGAACGCGGGATTTCTCCTGTGAGACCATTGTCTCCCAGATCAACGCGAACGAGGGAGGGGCTGCTTCCCAGAAGAGGTGGGATAACACCTGTAAGATGGTTACCGCTAACACCGAGTACTCGGAGCTTGCGATGGGAGCCGAAATCCCTGGGTATCTCTCCTTCAAGCATGTTGTTTCTTAGGCTGAGTATCTGGAGGTTGGGACAGTGACTGAGATTAGATGGAATCTTGCCTTCAAGTGAATTGGCGCTGAGGTTGAGGTATTGAAGCCGACGAAGAAGGCTGAGCTCTTGCGGGATTCGTCCACGGAGTTGGTTGTTTGGGAGATGGATTCGTCTGAGGAAGTTGAGGTTGGCTATAGAGGGCGATAGGGAACCAGCGATTCTCTGGGAATCGAGGTCTAAGGCGATGACCCGTAGTGGGTGCCGCCAGTTGCCACAGGTGATGCCCCGCCACTCACAGAAATGGAGGGATTCATTGTTCCAGGAGGCCAAGGATCCGAAGGGATCGGAAAGAAAAGACTTGAAGGAAAGAAGGGCCTGCCGGTCAGTGTCGTTTTGTGGATGGGTAATAGCATGTGATACAGGGAGAAAGAAAAACGAGATGGAGCAGAAAGAGAGAAAGATGAGAACAAATGGACAAGATGAATTCAAAGTTGAAGCATGTGAGAGAGACATCATTTGATTAAATGGAGAACCCACAATCGAAGTCTCTTCTTGCTGCCATTCCACTGCACAAAACGCCCTATATATAGACTTGGTAGTGGTACCGCTCTTCCATGCCATGGTTTAGACTATGGTTCGAATCCGGTTGGCCTTAACTCGTGTTTTCATACTACGGTTGTAGAATCAGTGGAATGCCACGACAGTGTGAATTTTAAGCGATGAGTTGATTCATTTCGAGTCCGGCTCGGATGTCATGCCCGACAACCCGACAAGCTATTCAGCTGGCGTGTTGTATTCTCATCGCATCGTTAATTAAAATATGCGATGAAGGGAGAAATTAATTCAATTTTGGGTGATATTTTGGTGTGACCCTAGCACAGATGTTAACAAATTTTAATTTGGAGACCCAACAAACGCTATATTATGCGGCAAGGCCAACCGAGGCAGCTAGCTAGTCGAAAGCTCATTCCGTTAATGAGTAAAAAAAAAAAAGTAAAAAAAAAAAAAAAAACTTAGATGACATTTGATTTTAAAGAATGTTTTTTATTTTTATTTTAAAATATAAATTTTATTTTCTAGTTTATGATCTCTAAAAATGTGTTTCACAAGTGAGAACAAAAAAATTTTTATTTATTATTTTTATTATAAACAATAATTTTTAAAGGAATAAGTGGAAATTTATTAGAAGAAATACTATTAATTTCCATGTTTTCAAGCACTACAGTCTTTATTTTCTATCCTCTTCTTTATTTTAATAAAATTATAAAAACAATATCTTTATATTATTTTCATTTTTTACTAATTTAAAATTATATTTTTAGAACAATTTTTTTTCTTTTTTACTCACTAAATTTTTTTATAAGTAATTTTTTATTTTCTATAAAATTAAAAATAGAAAATAGGTCTGATTTCAAAAATCAAATATATTCTTAGACAATCATATCATTAATCTAAAAGAAAGATTTTTATCAAAAGAAAAGGTATATAATATCCTTTTCACGTTGTCTTCCCAGTGCGTCTCATTCAGAAAAATCTTGAGGACATCTCTAATTTCACACTATTTTTCCAATCTTATTATAGGATGGCTGCACAAGTCAAGATGAAACAAGAATGGGGAAAGATTTGATGATGACTCCAATTTACATTTTCACTTCTCTAAATCATCAACATATTTCCACCTCCCTTCTTTTCTGATAGGATTGGTCAAGAAATAAGTCTTCCTTATATCGTCATTTAAAAGATATGCTGAAGATAGAAATCAAAATTCTACATTTTTGTCTTACTCGAATTTTCAACTGACTCAATTAAATCAATTCCACAAACTTACATCAAGTTAACCATCTAATAAGCCAATCAAATAGACCAACCTTAGTTACTTTACATTATGCCTTACAGGCCATGAAGAACTTGGAAGAATGAATGCAAAACCGTATAGAACCTAAGGCCGATTGGGCTCAGTTTGGAATTAATTTTAAACTTGAAATAGTTGTTCAAGTTTAGCTTATCTATAATAATTTCTATTTCTATTAAGGCTTAATTTCAAATCATGCTGAACATAAACCGAAACAAGCAGCTCATAAATTTTTAATCAAGGCAAAAATTGATTCAATCTTGAACCATGCTCAATTCAAGTTTAGTTAATCTGAATTAATATTTAATAGATTCAAACATTAAAACGCAAGCCAACTAAAATTCTCAAGTTAAAATAGAGATATAAAAAATCTAAAAGTCAGAATAGACTATGCTGCCATGTAGAATCAAGTCATATTAAGCCAAGCTGAAAGAAACATTTTTTTCTTAACTGAGCTTGAGATTTGGATTTGAATTGCACGTAATCTTTTTACTTTGTTGTTGAATCTGAATCTTGAGCCAAAGCAAAATCTTAAATTATTCATTAATCTCACCAAATCTAAAGTATTCTCCATTCGGAGTACATTGTAGTAAGCAGAAGTTTACCAAAATACTTCAATTTATTTTTTTATTTTTATAATTGTCAATTAATAATATACTCGATCTGAGATAGTTAATTAAATTTATATTTTTGTGCAGAAATTAGTCAATTTAAAATTTTTGAAAGATTATATCCTTGATTTCGTGGATGCATGTTAGTTTGAAAATGTGCATCACTTGGGGACAAGTAATATCCATCAGCACTAAATTCATGTACATATTCGCTGCATCTATTATTTAAATAAGTGCATTTACTGACTTATAAATAAGTAATTAAGCATTTTAAAGTTTTTCAACTGTTTTTTTTTTTTGAAAAATACGAATTGACTTGAGATTAAAAAATGGAAAATAAGGTGGCCAAGGTGGCTGCCTTGGAGGGGAATGTATCTCTCGAGAAACCCCAAGCCAGCAGTGCAGAAGTAAGATGACCGAACGTAGGAGTTTTGTTTTTTTTTTTTTTTGTTTTGAACACATGTTTGATTTGCTGGCTTCTTCATTATCCTTCTCATTTTCCTTCGGATTGCGACATCATGTAGTTCCGTATGGCAGAAGGAAAGGTATCTATCTGCCAAGAATTTCATCAGTTTGATAACTAAGCTGGCATTTACATTATGTTGAATTCTTTGATTTATGATTGATAAATGCCTATGAATGACCCTTCCGCGTAGAAAGTATTTATTTTGAACCCTTTTTCCTCTTCATTTCCACTAAATCTCCGATTAGCAGTGGTATGAAGTGAGGCACTGGCAGGAATTCATTGACTGACCCTCATTTTCTTCCTCTTTTACCTACTCCACGGCTTAGATTGATAGCGTCATGAACGTAGGCATTCAACTTCTATTTTCGTCTTCGACGTCATGACTTGGAATACTGCTGGTATGAAAGTGGGCACCTGCTGCCAAACGTTGGTTTCTTCTTCATTAATTTACCGAAGACCTGGATTTTGCAATGGTTTCTTGGACCCAAAGTCATGACCGAAGACCTGGATTTTGCAATGGTTTCTTTGGGCCATTCATTAAATGCACAGAGAAAGTTTCACTTTCTTCGGCTCGCTAAAATTAATTTGGCGACTCGCAACTCGCAAGTCGCAACACAGCCGAGCCACCACCCGCATTGGCATCGGGCGATAGCAAGTACTTCTCATTCTTTACAATAATTCTCACAAATAACACCAATTCCACCCGTAACAAGCAGCATAGAGAAATTTTGTGTGCGAAAGAAATGGGCTCCCCCTTCCGTCGTTCTTTTAGACATACATGAAACAGTGTGAACAGAAAAATACTTGAGATACTTTGTAGGACATGGGATCTTTTTCTCTTCTCGCCTAGAGATACCATTGCCCTGAAAGCTTACCCCATGTCCCCCGTAACTGTATCAAGGATGCGTACGTGTGTGTGCGTTGAGAGAGAGAGAGAGAGAGAGAGAGAGAGAGAGAGAGAGAGTATGTATCATATATTATTTATTAAAGTATCATTCAACATAGAGTCTAGATTTTGGTTTGCACTTTATTAGTATTTATAAGAACTAGCTGTATTCAATCCATTATTGTTTAAAAAATGCACTTGTGAAGGAGGAACATTATGCTTGACAAAAGGAGTAAACTCAGAGGAAACTAAGAGAAATTATTTTACAAATTTTTTATGAAAAATCAGTTAATTATTGACTTTCAGATAAAAAGATTGGTGTTGTTTTAAAAAAATGAGAATTATTTAGAGATCAAACTAATTGTGTTTGGTGTGAGCACGAGATGGACAATACGTATTAAAAAAGATGCTTTCTCATAGGGTCGGGAAAATTCGAAATCTGCCGATGCTATTAGAAAGCGTCGATGGTTAACGATGCTTATATCTGTAATGCCCCTCTCAATAGTCCCACATCGGAAAATTAGGAGTTGGTTGAGTAATTTATATGTAGTAAAGCAAGAAGGACAAGGCACCAATTGGATCCCTTTTTGGGCTGTGGTGGCCCAAGTTAGTGTGGACCTTGTTCGTCTTGCTTTCTTGTAACGAAACGGGCCCGTAGGCCCGGGTCATTACAATATGGTATCAGTGTCATGCACCAGTCGAAAGTGCAGGAGCTAAGTGCCACACAGGGCAAAGTGCTACATCCATGGGGGATGGGAGCCGCCTCTTGAATCTGTGAGGGTCACCTCTAGAATCCTGCATGCCTGGTGGTTATGATCAATTGTCCCTGGCGATGAGACGTTGCTTCTGTAAGAGGGGTAGATTGTGATGCCCCTCCCAATAGTCCCACATCGGAAAATTGAGAGTTGGTTGAGTGATTTATATGTAGTAAGGCGATGAGACGTTGCCTCTGTAAGAGGGGTAGATTGTGATGCCCCTCCCAATAGTCCCACATCGGAAAATTGGGAGTTGGTTGAGTGATTTATATGTAGTAAAGCAAGAAGGACAAGGCACCAATTGGATCCCTTTTTGGGCTGTGGTGGCCCAAGTTGGTGTGGACCTTATCCGTCTTGCTTTCTTGTAACGAAACGGGCCCGTGGGCCCGGGTCGTTACAATATGCATCGGAAATTTAACGTCGCTTTAAAGCATAGTAAAAATTAATTAAAATAATTAATTTTTTAACGAATACCGATGCTTTTTAGCGTCGGTATCTTAATTTGCGTCGGCATCGTATTTTTATCTATAGCATGGAATCGAACTTTAATTTCAATTTTCATGCCAAAAAATTTCATGCAATTCCCTCTCGCTCCTGCCTCTTTCTCTCTCATCTGAGATCTAAAATCTTTCCTCCTCACCTTCAGCTTCTCTGCTTCTCCCCATCTTGACCTCCAACCGCCCCCACAGCGGACGTCCTCATTTTCTCCGGCTGCCACGCCTTCGACCCCACTGTCCGCCGCTTGGCCCGTGCTCCCTGCTTCTCCAACATCGAAGTCCTCACGGCCGGCCCTAACTCTTCTCCATCATCGTCGACTTCATCTCCGTCTTCATCAACCCGCTGGTCCCTACTTCCCAACTCGTCGTTGCAGCCATCAACCTCGTCCTCTTCCCTCTTCTCTATTTCCTTCTCGATGCCGCAGAGGCCGAGCCACCGGCGCTTCTTTCCCTATTTCCTGACGGCCTCTTCTCTTCCGTCTCCCCTGCGTCCACGCCCAGCATCGTCGGCCGCATCCTTCTCCTCCGATGCCATTCTTTGCTGCCGCCATGGCCTGGTAGTTGTCGTCTCCCTCCACTAGTCCCTCCTTTGCATGCGAACTCTTCCTCCGTCCCCGCTTCCCAGTCTTCCATCAATCCTATTGTCACGGATGCCCGTAGCTCACTGCCTCCTTTCTCCTCCCTCTCCTCCACTGCCCCTCTTCTCCACCACTGCCACCGTAGAGAAGACTGCATCGACCTCCTTCGCCACAGGCTTCCTCTCCGACCCCGGCATCGATCTCTTTCCTTAAAAATTCTTTCCCTGATTTTTCTTCCATTTCTTTGATTTTTGTTTAACTTTTTCCTGATTTTTTGTGGGTGGATTCTTTGATTTCCAGCTTCAGGGATCTCGCATTGGACGGTGCAGGTACATGGCGGAGAAGGGGGAGGGGCCATCTCCAAGGCCCTCATCCACTACTACCCATTTGCTGGCCGACTCAGGGAGGGGGCCTGCCGTAAGCTGGTGGTGGAGTGCACTGGAGAGGGGGTGTTGTTCATCAATGCAGATGCCGACGTCCAGCTTGAGCAATTCGGCAATGCTCTGTAGCCGCCGTTCCCCTGCCTAGAGGAGCTCCTTTATGACGTGGAGGGCTCTGGTGGGGTGCTTAACTATTAAAATATAATGGTTGTTAGTTTTTAGTATTTTATTTTATTTTATTTAGTCTGTGTTGGGCTTTTAAATAATGAATCTATCTTTTTATCTTTTGGTGGGATAGCCTTAGATGGATAAGATCATAAGAGGATTATGCTTATCCGTAGAAACAAGAAACAATATTTATATGGTGATGTGCTTAATGAAACGTAATAGATCAATTTTTCTTCTTGAGAGAAAACCCTTCTTCTACCTTGATTCTCTTCCTAAAATAATCTTAATTGGAAACAATCCCAACAAAAATTGGTATCAGAGCCTAGTTCCCCGATTCTATCAGATTCAAAGCAAAATCGAAGAAACAAGAAAGAAAGAAAAGAAATATTGCTTTCTTGATTTTGTTGATGGTGACGAAGGAGAAGGAAGCCGGTGAAGGCGAGGAGGACGAAAAGACTGAAGCCAGCAGTCTTTCCCTTCCATGCGTAGCCGTTGAGTTTTTTTTCCACACAAACAAGAAGGCTTGTTTTTCTTCCGTTTGGGCCATGAACATGAAATTGCTTTGTGGTAGGTGACCTATTTCTTCCCAAGCTGCCCGTTTGACTTCATTGCATCAGGTTTAAAAAAAAAAACTTTGGCGTTAGGGAACAACCGAGTCTTTTCAACTTCTTGATCTGTGGTTACTTTTGGCAAGAGATTCCTCCTCAAAGAAATAAAAAAGAGGGCCACGTTTTTGCAGCCGTGTTTGGAAGTTTTCTTTCTTGCTGGCAGTCGTTAGAATTTTTTCTTTTTCTTGAAGCAAAAAGGAAAGCCCTTTGCTAGGTGGACGTTAAGGCCAAAGATCTGTTGCCTATTCGTGAAGAAAAAATTACTACAAAAAAGATTCATGGCAACCCCAAGCAATATTGGAATGAATATCTACCAACCTTCTATCCCTATTTTTGATGAAGAAAATTATGATTATTGGAGCATCAAGATGAAGACCCTTTTTATTTCACAAGAAGTATGGGATCTAGTTGAGAACGGGTACGAAGACCCAGTTAATCCAACAAAATAATCAGAAGGAGCAATTGAAGGACTACAAAAAGAAGGATGCCAAAGCCCTGTTCTTTATCCAACAAGTTGTATCTGAGAAAATTTTTCCCAGAATTATTAGAGCCACCAAATCAAAGGAGGCATGGGACATCTTGCAGGAGGAATTTCAAGGCAACATAAAGGTAAGAGCTATCAAACTTCAAACTCTAAGAAGAGAGTTAGATAATTTGAAAATGCAAGAAAATAAAAATTGAAGAATTACTTCTCCAAAATTACGGAGACTGTTAATCAAATGAAGAGCTATGGTGAAACCATCATCGAGCGAAGAATATGTGAGAAAATCTTGGCTAGTTTATCTCCAAAATTTTATACAATAGTTGCAATTATTGAAGAATCTAAAGATCTTTCTGAATTAAGTATTTATGAATTGATGGGATCTCTTAAGCTCATGAGCAAAGATTGTTTAGGCATAAAGAATCATCAATTGAAAGTGTCTTTCAATCTAAACTCAAAGTGGTTGATAAAAATTCTCAAAAAGAATTGTCGAGTCATGCTCCAGTCAAAAGAGAGTCATTCAGAGGTGAAACCAGAGTAGAGGAAGAGGAAGAAATATGAAAGGAAGAGGTAGAGAAATACAAGAAATAATTTTTCAAGAAGGCAATATGATGAGAGCACTCAACAAAGGTGTAATATATGTAAAAGGTCTTCTCATGCTGAAAAAGATTGTTGGTTTAGGGACAAACCCCAATGTTATAATTGCAAAAAGTTTGAACATGTTCAACAAGATTGCAGATACAAAGCAAGTGAACAAGCACACTTCTCAGAAGAAAATGAAGGTCAGCAAAGCATACTATATGCATGTCAAACTACAGAAGAGCAAAGTAATAATATGTGGTATCTTGATAGTGGTTGCAGCAATCACATGACAGGAGACAAGTCTATTTTTGTGGACATTGACAGTTCTTCAATTTCCCAAGTGAAGACGGAAATGGTGCAATAGTCCAAGCAAGAGGCAAAGGCACAATTAAAATCAATACCAAGAAAGGAAGAAAATTCATTCATGATATTTTACTTATTCCATATTTGAAGCAAAATCTCTCGAGTGTTGGACAACTGATTGAGCATGGGCATATGGTTCACTTTGAAGATAATGTTTGCAAGTTATATGACAGAGGGATGAAAAAGTAACTTATGGCAAAAATCAAGATGGAGAAAAATAGATGTTTTCCTCTTATTTTGCAATATGCAAAGGATGCTGCATGGAAGATGGAGGTAAATGATGAGTCATGGTTATGGCACAAAAGGTTTGGGCACTTGAATTTTTAAAGTTTGAGAAGTTTATATCAAAAGAATATGGTGTATGGTCTACCAGCAATACATGACAAGGAAGAACCTTGTGAAGGATGTGCACTTGGAAAACAACATAGAGAGGCATTTCTAAAAGAGCATGTATGAAGAGCCAAAGCACCATTGGAGCTTATTCATACTGACATATGTGGGCCTATGAAAACTCCTTCTCATGCAGGTAACATCTACTTCATTATTTTTATTGATGACTATTCAAGGATGATATGGGTATATTTTATGTGACATAAATCAGAGGCATTTCTTATCTTTAAGAAGTTTAAAAATCTTATGGAAAGATAAAGTGGGCATTATATCAAAGTGCTGAGAAGTGATAGAGGTGGTCAATACAATTCAAATGAATTTAAGAAATTTTGTGAAGATGATGGTATACAAAGACAATTGACTGTTAGCTATACATCAGAGCAAAATGGTGTTGCAGAAAGAAAGAATCGTACTATTATTGAGATGTCTAGATCTATGCTCAAAGACAAAGGCCTTCCAAATTCTTATTGGGCAGAAGTAGTAAATACAGCAGTTTATCTGATGAATTGATGTCCAACAAAAGCTCTTCAAAATATGACATCATTTGAAGCTGGTATGGTAGAAAGCCTTCAGTGAACATTTCAAATCTTTGGATGTGTGTGCTATGCACATATTCCAAAGGAAAGGAGATATAAACTTGATGAAGTTAGTGAAAAATGTATCTTTGTTGGATACAGTTCTAAATGAAAAGGTAACATACTTTTCAGCTTGAAGCAAAATCATGTGATCATAAGAAGAGATGTTATTTTCAATGAGAAAGTTGCTTGGGATTGAAAGCAAAAGAAAGTTGAAGAAAATATTATTTCTCTAGATGAAGAAATTCATGATGCTCAAAATGAAGAACATGACGTTGAAGGTTCACCACAAACTACTTCAAGTTCAAGTCCATCTTCAAGTTCTACTCCTATAAAAATGAGAAGGTTAAGTGACATTTATGCTTCTTGTAATTTCTGCATGATTGAGACTGAATCTTATGAAAATGCTATGCATGAAGAAGTGTGGAACAAAGCAATGCAAGAAGAAATCAATATGATTGAGAAGAACAAAACTTGGGAATTAGTAAAGAAACCAAGTGATAAGGAAGTCATTGGCTTGAAGTGGATCCACAAAATAAAACACAATCCAGATGGCACTATTCAAAGACACAAAGCAAGATTAGTAGCAAAGGGATACTCTCAATTACCTGGTATTAATTATCAAGAAACTTTTGTACCTGTTGCTAGACATGATACAATTAGAACTCTTATTTCTATAGCAGCACATAAAACTTGGAAACTACATCAACTAGATGTAAAGTCTGCATTCTTGAATGGAGTATTAGAAGAAGAAATTTATGTTGAACAACCTCAAGGCTTCATCATCAAAGGTCAAGAAAATAAGGTATACAAGTTGAAGAAAGCATTATATGGGCTGAAGCAAGCACCCAGAGCATGGTACTCTCAAATTGACACCTACTTCAATGAAAAAGGTTTTCTAAAAAGTCCAAATGAACCAACACTTTATGTGAACAAGCAAGGTAATGATATTTCCATTGTCTCTCTTTATGTTGATGATTTAATTATTACTGGTAACAATGAGAATATGATCTTGACTTTCAAAAGTGATATGATGAGAAGATATGAAATGAATGATATGGGTTTGCTTCATTATTTTTTGGGAATTGAAATAAGTCAAAGAAAAGATGGTATATTTATCAGTCAAAAGAAGTATGTAGAAGGCATTCTCATGAAATTCAACATGAAAAATTGTAATAGTGTGGAAACACCTTTTGTGGTAAATGATAAGTTGATAAAAGAAGATGAAAGTGTACAAAGTATTATTGGAAGCTTATTATATCTAACAATTACAAGGCCAGACATAATGTTTGCATCAAGTTTACTTTCCAGATTTATGCAAAAGCCAAGTAATATTCACTTTGGACAAGCAAAAAGAGTCTTGAGATACATCAAAGGTACTAAAGATTATGGGATCATGTATGACAGAAATAAAGATGATATTGTGAAGTTGTTTGGGTTTTGTGATAGTGATTGGGCTGGAAGTATTGATGACATGAAAAGCACATCAGATATGCATTCTTTTATGGATCAGGTATCATATCTTGGGCATCCAAGAAGCAAGATACAGTGGCATTATCTTCTTCTGAAGCAGAATATGTTTCAACAACTTTGGCAGCACAACAAATAATTTGGTTGAGAAGAATACTTGAAGATATGGGTGAAAAGCAAGAAGAAGCTACTACTCTGCTATGTGACAACAAACTACTATTTCTATGACAAAGAATCCTATATATCACAACCGCACCAAGCATATCAAAATTAAGTACCATTTCATTAGAGATGTGGTAAAAGAAAAAGAAATTGAAGTCAAGTATATGAAGACTGAAGACCAAATTGCAGATATCTTCACCAAGGCACTACCCAAAGAGAAATTCATACACTTTAGAGATCTCATGGGTATCCAAGAACAACCATTAAAGGGGAGTGTTAAAATATAATGGTTGTTAGTTTTTAGTATTTTATTTTATTTTATTTTATTTGAGTTGGGCTTTTAAATAATGAGCCTATCTTTTTATCTTTTGGTGGGATAGCCTTAGATGGATAAGATCATAAGAGGATTATGCTTATCCGTAGAAACAAGAAATAATATTTATATGGTGATGTGCTTAATGAAACATAATAGATCAATTTTTCTTCTTCAGAGAAAACCCTTCTTCTACCTTGATTTCTCTTCCCAAAATAATCTGAGTTGGAAACAATCCCAACATTAACTGCCCCTTGCTCTTGATTGAAGTAGCTGAGCTGAGCTTAATTATTAATACGATCTAATTGATTGATCTCAAAGTTGGTTTGCTGGCCAAAGAGGAGTCTAGATTATATTAATTGCAGGTGACTCGGTTGCGGTGCGGCGGGTTCATCTTCTCCATCCGGCTCAACCACACCATGTCAGACATGCCCGGTCTGGTCGAACTCATGAGCGCGGTGGCCGAGCTCGCCCGGGGTGCGCCCTCCCCAACAGTATCCCCCATCTGGAATCGCTGGGTACTGGAAGCCCGTTTGCCGCCACGTCCCACCTTCGCCCACCACGAGTACGACGACGTCCTGGACACCAAAGGCACCGTCATCCCACTGGACGACATGGTCCACAGGTCCTTCTTCGCAAGAGCTCCTCCACCTTCGAGTTGCTCACTGCGTGCCTCTGGAAGTGTCGCACCGTGGCTCTCTCCCCCACCCCAATGAGGAGGTCTGCATAATCTGCATCACCCCCTTCGTTGCTGGACAAGGCCCAGAATGCGGCCCCCCAATGGCACCGCCACTGACAACAATCCAGCGGACTCAAAGCCACTGTCCGATCAGGAGACGAGAGGCAGCAACGCGGGGGAGAGGGGGAGGGGGAACCACGACCGAGAAGGTGAGCCTTGGACTTATTTTTTTTAAAAAAATAATAATTATTGCTGACGCTTTAAAGTGCCGGCTAGAGCAAAACACATCGCTTTAAAGCGTTGGTACAATCCGACGCTTTGCCGACGCTTTTAAAAGCGTCGGCAAATAATGTCTCCACCCTAGCGTCACAACACGTGTAAAAGCATCGGGACAATATTTTCTGACGCTTTTAAGTGTCGGCAAATGACATTTTTGTCAATGCAAGCCTTATTTTCTCAAAGAAAAAAACTTGATTTTATTGCTGGGCCCTTTTTTCCCTCCTTATGTGCTCTTACTTAGACTTTTCTTTTGCATTTATCAAAAGAGTTGGAGGTTGGAATAATGGTTGCTTGAAGTTTCCTTCATGTTAAGGTCCAAGGAACAATTTGATCCTAGGTGCTTGATGTAAATGTTATCATCAACTTAAAGGACCATGAAACAAATTATATAAATATTCATGAATTCTAAATCAAAAATATTTCAAATATCTCATTAGCTAGATTCAAGCCATTGTTTCTTGAAAATAATGCACTTGTGGTGAAGCAACATTATTCTTGATAGAAGGAGAAAACTTAGAGGAAACTAATAGATTATTTTACAAAGTTTCCATGAAAATTCAGTTAATTACTAACTTTGCAAGAAAAAATGATTGGATTATTTTTTTAAATGGAAATTAATTATATATTGAAATATTTCTCTGTTGCCCAATGTAGCAACCCATGAGAGGGGGGGTGGTAAATTAGGTTCTTAAAAAATAATACCCAGATATGAGCACTTTAGAAATTGAAATTCAGTTAATAGTGGTATTGTGAAGTGAAGTTACAGCTATCACAGAAAAATATGCAAGCAATAACAATTAATCGCAAACACAATGATTTTTATATCGATGCCTAACTCAACACCTACATCCACTCTCCAAGCTTTCCTTGAAAATTTTTACTCCAATCGTTTTACCAAATGATTACAACCCTAGCCTTCCATGGCTAGCTTCTTGTTTCACAGCACAAGGGGGCCTTATAACAAGTTTTAAAGGAAAAAACCCAACCTTCTACAAGTTTCAAACCAAATGAAATTTCAAGCACAAGTTCAGGTAAGAAATATTGAGTACACATAGCTCCTACAATGAGCAAATATTCAGAAGTGAAATTTCAAGCACAAGTTCAGGTAAGAAATATTCGTTAGTGCATTGAGACAAAGAGGGGCTCCAAGGTGAAGGAAATTTTTTGGTGCCGATGCTCCTCCTCGATGCTTAAAAGTATTGTTAATCCCCAACGCATAAAATCGTAGTTAAACTCGTTAATTGACAATGCTTTTAAAAAGCATTGGTAGCTTTCAAAAAATTTTGACGCTTCACCGAAGCGTCTAGAAAAAAAGGTTTCCAAACTAAAAGGTGAAGCATTGGAAACAAAGGGTTGCCAAACTAAAAATTTGTTGTAGTGTTACTAGGAATTGCTGATTTCTTTATTCTAGTTGATCTTTTTAATGTTGTGTTAATGACTTCCTAAAGAGTATCTTGCACAATTGATTATTGTTGAATAATAGGATCTTCTAAATTATTATCAGCAGTTTGTGGAACCTCAATGATTGGTTGTCGAGCACCTATTTAAACTTGAGGAATGCTATGAATGACAATCAATCTCTCACTTGAAGCAGGAGTATCTAAATATTCTTTCTCAAAATAAGCCAAATGCTGAAGTCATTCTCAAAAAAAATTTCATTTATTGATTCCATAATTCTAATGTTGTGGGATGGACAATAAAATCTATAACCCTTGGATTTCTCAGCATATCCAATAAAATATCCACTAATAGTCCTTGAATCCAATTTTCTTTCTTGTGGATCAAAAACTCTTACTTCAGATGGGCATCCCCAAATACGTATATGTCATAAACTTGGTTTTCAACCTTTAAATAACTCAAATGATATTTTAAAAATAGCCTTGGTTGAAACTCGATTCAATATATACAGTCCTTTTAAGAGCTTCAATCCACAAGGATTTAGGTAGCTTGGAGCTGGCAATCATGCTCCTCATCATGTCCTATAGTGTTCGATTTCTTCTTTTAACTACACCATTTTGGTCTAGAGACCCCCACATAGTGTATTGTGCAACAATTCTATTTTTCTCAAGTAATCGAGCAAACGGATCAGGTGCCTGTCCATCTTTAGTCTATCTACCATAATATTCTTCACCTTTATCTGACCTTATGATCTTAATTTGCTTGCCACATTATTTCTCCACTTCTACCTTGAAAATCTTAAAGGCATCTAATGCTTCATTTTTATTATGAAGCAAGTAGAGATATATATATCGTGAATGATCATCAATAAATGAGATAAAGTATCTTTGATCATACGAGTCCATATATGGACTATAGATATCTGTTTGTATGATCTTCAATATTTCTGAACTCCTCTTGGCACCTTTCTTAGACTTGTTGGTTTACTTTTCCTTTATACAGTCCACACAAGTGCCAAAATTAGTAAAATTAAGAGTATCAAGTACTTTATCTTTTACTAATCTTTTAATTCTCTCAATGGAGATGTGATCTAATCTTTGATGCTACAAAATAGAGAAATTATCATTCATAACACGTCTTTTAATTCCTGTGTTAGTTTGGGCATGCTAGTTTGGG
This sequence comes from Calamus simplicifolius, assembly GCA_900491605.1. NCBI lineage: Eukaryota > Viridiplantae > Streptophyta > Magnoliopsida > Arecales > Arecaceae > Calamus > Calamus simplicifolius. The sequence goes on along the minus strand of UESW01004546.1, from coordinate 604,955 downwards.
TGTGCATTATGTTATAAGAGATATTATTTTTTAAATTGACTTATAAAATATTGTCCAACAATGTACCATTTTCAATAAGCTTACACTCATAAAATAAATCAACAGAGCTTCATTAAATTAAAGAAATATCCTGAGAGTACAAATCTTGACACTGAAATCAAATTTCTAGAAAAACTTCGAATATGTTAACCTCTTATTGATTTTGATGAATACAAAATAGTTAGGTATTGTACTAATATCATCTCTATCAAGATTAATTTATTTCAGATTACTCATTATGAAAGAATATACTTGCTTCAGCCTAAGGTAAATTGTAATTCAAAATGAAAGGTAATACAGGTAATGTATCAATATGCCTTCCAAATTAAATTATCTTCAAAAGATTTGTAGTGATTAAATTATTTTTAAAGAACTTGGATTTCATGACTACTGAATGATTTTCATATATTTTATGTTTAGATGGTTTACTTGCCAAATTGACTTTTAAGTTTAATTATATTTGCATTATCTTGAACTGGGTTTAATTAGTTTACTAATCATTCATACAAACTTCATAATTAAATCTTTATTCTATAAAGTTTTTATTTAGTTTCTATATGTCATGAATATTTTTCTTGGAGCTGAATGAGTACCAAAAATATTTTCAAGTATTTATTGTATGATCAATTTTGAATATTAGCCATCCAAGTTTGTTTGCCATTCATTTTTCTCTTGGCATTGGTTTTTGGATTCAAAATTGGACGTTCGGAAGCTAGTGTTGGCCGATCAAGATTTTATTGCCTTTGGTCATCTCCCTAAAACCACTTCTTTTTTTTGGTGTTGGATGATCGGAACCTAGAGTTGGATGACCAAAATCTCATGGCCTTCAGTTTGTGCTCCCTGACACAACATTGCTTCAAAAATTGGAAGACCAAAACTTGGCATTGGAAGACCAATTTTTATGCCTTTTAGTTTCTATTGTGCTGGCTCCATTGTGATTCAATGTTTGATGACCAGGACTTTTTGTTGGAAGACCAGACCCATGCATTAGGATTCCAATGCTTTCATTTGGCTGACCAACTTCTAGTGTGCTTCGGTTTGTTACTCCCTAGCATCGCACACAATTTGAAAGTTGAAAGACTGAGTCTTGGCATTGGAAGACCGAACCCATGCACTAGGCTTCCAACTTCTCCATTCGGCCAGCCGGATCTATTTGTGCTTTGGTTTGTTGCTTCCTGACATCCCACGCCACTTGAGATTGGGAGATTATATTGGAAGACCAAACTTTGTTGGAAGACCGCACCCTATTGCTAGACTTCCAATTTTTTTGCTTGGGCGTCCAAACTTTGGAGTTAGGCAATCGGCCTTATGCCTTAGATGACTGACTCCTGAGTTAGGATTTCAAGTGTTGCTCTCTCTCTCTCTCATTCTATCTCACAACATTCACATAACGACTATATTTTCTTTGGGTATATATATGTAGAGCTGTTGAACAGTGATGAAGTAGTGAGAAAAATAGAGTAGAAAATACAGTGAAAAATACAAGTAGAAAAGAAAGAAAAAGAGAAAATATTTTGAAAGAGAATTCATTCTTGAAAGAAAGTTGGAGAGTTGCATTGATTGTTTTAAAGCCACTTGAAGTGCCTTTACTTCTGAATCTTGGTGTGCTTGTATATGATATTATTTGTGGTTGTTTACATATTAGCCTCACATTACTACACGTTATTTATTTATGAAAGAAAATATAAGAGCACATACTGCTAGTAAATTAAAATTTAAGAAACTCAATTCACCTTCCCTCTTGGGTTGCTACATCTGAGCAACAACTGGTATCATAGTAGGTGCTCTTATTGTTAAGCCCTAAAAATCTTAAAGCTAAAGATTATGGCAATCTTATTGAGTGAGGGACAATCCACAAATAGGCCACAATTATTTAATGGCTCAAATTATAGTTATTGGAAAGCTAGGATGAAAATATTCATCCAAGCACTTGACTATGGTCTATGGAGTACCATAATAAATGGTCCACACACACCCATGACTAGATTAAATGGCATGAAGATTCCCAAACTGAAAATGAAATGGGATGAACATGATAAAAAGTTGGCTCAGCTAAACAATAAAGCCTTAAATATTTTATATTGTTTATTGGATGCAAATGAGTTTAATAGCATATCTACTTATTTATCTACAAAAAAAGATTTGGGATAGATTAGAGGTTACCCATGAGGGTACCAATCTAGTGAAGCAGTCCAAAATTAATATGCTTGTTCATAGATATGAATTGTTTAAGATGGACTCTAGTGAATCTATTTCTAATATATTTACTAAATTTATTGATATTATTAATGGGCTTAAAAACCTTGATAAATCTTACTCTAATGCTTATCTTGTGAGAAAGGTATTAAGATCTTTGCCTAAGTCTTGGGATGCCAAAGTGACTGATATTGAAGAGGCAAAGGATCTAAATGCTTTACCTTTAGAGGAACTATTGGGATCCCTTATGATGCACGAACTTCAAGTTAAACAACATGCGGATGATGATGAATCAAAAAGAAGGAGAACCATGGATCTAAAAAATTTTCTGATAAAAAAGAAGAGTTTGATGAATTTATGGAGGAAAGTGATGATGAGGACATGGCCCTTATCACTAGGAAGTTTAAAAAGTTTATGAAAAGAAAAAAATTTGGAGGAAAAAGAAAACCATTTGTAAAAGGAGATGAAAGCAAAGAAAAAAAATTATTTATTATGAATGCAAGAAACTAGGACACTTTAAATCTGAATGTCCATAACTTAAGAAAGGTCCCAAGAAGTTTAAGAAAAAGGCAATGATAGCTACTTGGAGTGATAGCAAGAATTCAAGCTCCGAGGAAGAAGAAAAGAATGAAGTTGCCTACCTATGCTTCATGGCGGACAATGAAGTGGTAAGCCCTAGTTTTCTTAATGATTTTTTGTTTGAAGAACTGCATGGTGCTTTTTATAAATTAGTAGATAATTTTTCTAACCTTAGTTCTAAAAATAAAGATTTGAAAATTTAAATTCAAAACCTAATTTTAGAAAATAATAAATGTATTGAAGAAAATGAATCTTTAAAGAAAGAAAATAAAGATTTAAAATTTGAAGTAGATAGGCTTAAACCAATAGTATATAGATTTACTTTAAGATTTTCAAAACTGAACATGATTTTGGATAGCCAAAGAGCCATTTTTGATAAAGCTAGATTAGGTTACAATCCCCTTAAAAAATAAAAACTTTTAAAAATATTTTTGTGCATGTTGGCCAATCATTAAATATTACTTGTTTTAAATGTAGTTGAAAAGGATACAAGTCCTATGCATGTGATAGTATTAAGAAAGTTTGGGTTCCAAAAGGAACCATATTGACTAACCCCAAAGGATCCAAGAAAGCTTGAATACCTAAAACTAAAATATGACATTGTGTTTATAGGTGTGTCTTGCAACCCGTATAACTAAAAGAAAATGGTATCTTGATAGCGGGCGTTCAAGACACATGACTGATGATGAATCATAATTCATCACTTTGGAGGCTATGGATAGAGGTATGTCCACCTTTGAAGATAATGGCCAAGGTAAAATCATTGGCATTGGTAAAATAGGTGTCACACCTCATACTTATATTGATAATATTTTACTTGTAAATGATTTAAAGCATATTTTATTGAGTATTAGTCAATTATGTGATAAAGGTTTTAAAGTATTTTTTGAATCATCCGTTTGCATAGTTTCCATTCCTACTGACAACTGCATGAAATTCATTGGTCATAGGCATGGAAATATTTATATTGTTGATTTGAATGATTTAAATGATTTAAATGACCATGATTTTGATTTTCTAGTTATTATAAATGCTAAAATAGATGAATCTAGTTGGTTATGGCATCGTAGATTTGTACATGTTAGCATGGATCTTCTTTCAAAATTATTTAAAGAGGATTTAGTGAAGGGTTTGCCAAAATTGAATTTTGAAAAAAGATAAGATTTGTGATGCATGCCAATTTGTAAAACAAATTAGAGTTTCATTGAAATCAAAAAATATGATTTCGACTTCTAGGCCATTAAAATTATTGCACATGAATTTATTTGGACCAACTAGAACTACAAGTCTAGGAGGCAAGCGTTATGGTTTTGTAATTATCGATGATTTCTCTCGATTTACTTGGGTTTTATTCTTAGCGAGTAGAGACGAAGCATTTTCAACATTTCAAAATTTATCAAAAAGAATTACAAATGAAAAAGGAGTTTTAGTTTTATTAATTCGAAACAATCATGGAAAAGAATTTAAAAAATATTTGTTTAAAAATTTTTGCAATGAGCATGACATAAATCATATTTTTTTGCACCTAGTACACCTCAACAAAATGGGATGGTAAAAACAAAAAATAAAACTTTGAAAAAAATGGCCTGTACCATATTGTGTGAGAGCAATCTCTCAAAATACTTTAGAGCAGAAGCAATCACTACTGCATGCTACATTTTAAATAAATCTTTGATAGGACCAATTTTGAAAAAGACCCCATATGAGCTTTACAAAAATAGAAAACCCGACATTGCATATTTTCATGTTTTAGGATGTCGCTGTTTTATCATGAATAATAAAAAATCTAAAATTGATAAATTTGATGTAAAATCTGATGAAGGTATTTTTCTTGGCTACTCTTCTTCTAGTAGAGCTTATAGAGTTTTCAATAAAAATACCTTAGTGGTTGAGGAATCTATTCATGTTGCATTTGATGAAACTAATGATCTTTTATCAAAGGAGAGAAAGGTTATTGATGATGCAGGAGAAATCGAAAATCAAGTGAAATAACTTACTTTGGAAGAAAAGTAGGACCCAATTGTTCAAGCTGATCAAGAGAAGGTAAATGATATTATCAATCATGAAGAACCTTAATATTATCATGTCTTAGAAAGAGGTTGGAGGTATGTACATAATCACCCTAAAGAATTTATCATTGATGATCTTTCATATGGTGTTAGAACTAGATTTTTCATTTAGAGATGGATATAATAACTTAGCATTTGTTTCTCATATTGAACCTAAATGCTTTGATGATGCTAAGGATGATGTAGAATGGATCAATGTTATGCATGATGAATTGAATCAATTTGAAAGAAATGATGTATGAACATTAGTAGATAGACCACATGATCATCCAATTATTGAAACTAAATGGGTATTTAAAAATAAATTAGATGAGCATGGTAACATAGTTAGAAATAAAGCAAGACTAGTAGCAAAAGGTTACAGCCAGGAAGAGGAAATTAATTTTGATGAAACTTATATTTCTGTTGCTAGATTAGAAGCTATTAGATTGTTACTTGCTTTTGCATGCTTTATGAACTTCAAGTTATATCAAATAGATGTTAAGAATACTTTCCTTAATAGATATATTACTGAACAAGTGTTTATTGAGTAACCGTCACGATTTGAGAACCACTTGTATTCAAACCATGTTTTCAAATTGAATAAAGCATTGTATGGTTTAAAGCAAGCTCCTCGAGCGTGGTATGATTGATTAAGTAAATTATTGATTAGCAACAAATTCATTAGAGGAAATTTTGATACAACATTATTCATTAAGGGAAAAAATGATGAAATGCTTATTGTTCAAATTTATGTTGATGATATCATTTTTAGTGCTACTAATGAACTATTTTGTCGAGACTTTGCTAAGCTTATGCAGGGTGAGTTTGAGATGAGCATGATGGGGGAGTTAAACTATTTTCTCGGACTACAAATCAAGCAAAGTAATGAAGGAATCTCCATTTGCCAAAGCAAGTATATCAAAGAAATGTTAAAGAAATTTGGCATAGAGACTTATAAATATATCGGTACACCTATGAGCTCTTCTTGTAGATTAGATTCTTATCGTACTGATAAAAGTGTTGATATGAAATTGTATAGAGGTATGATAGGATCTTTATTGTATTTAACTACAAATAGGCCAGATATATTGTTCAGTGTTTGCATGTGTGCTAGATATCAAGCTAACCCTAAGAAACCTCATTTATTAGCTGTTAAAAAAATCTTTAAATATTTGAGTGGCACAATAAACTTAGGATTATGGTATGATAAACAATCTAGCATTAACTTAATAGGATATACTGATTCAAACTTTGCAGGTTGTAAATTAGATAGAAAATCTACTACTAGAACTTGCCAATTTCTATATGTTAATTTAATCTTATGGTTTAGCAAGAAACAAACTTCTGTGGCATTATCCATAGCTAAGGCTGAGTACATTGCAACTGAAAGTTATTGTGCTCAAATCTTGTGCATTAAACAACAACTAGAAGATTATGATATTAAACTTAAAGACATCCAATAAAATGTAATAATACTAGTGTTATCAATCTAACTAAGAATCCTATTCAACACTGTAGAACAAAACACATAGATATTAGACATCATTTTATTAGAGATCATGTTAATAATGGTGATATTGTGCTTGAGCATGTATGTACTAATTTGTAACTCGCTGATATTTTCACAAAACCTCTTGATCAATCAAAATTTTATGAAATTAGAAGAAAGCTTAGTATGCTTGATCCTACTAACTAATGTGTTGTTATGACTGATTAATTTACATACTCTCTTGTGTTTATTATCTTTGCATGAAAATTATATCATATGAATCCCAACTGCTTAATCTTCATGTTTATTATTTTTAAAATTTTTCATGGATCAATTTTGAATTGTTTCAATCGATCTTTGAATGAATTGAATGCATAAAACTAATCTATTGTTATGACTGATTAATTTATATACTCTCTTGTGTTTATTATCTTTGCATGAAAATTATATCATATGAATCCCAACTGCTTAATCTTCATGTTTATTATTTTTAAAATTTTTCTTGGATCAATTTTGAATTGTTTCAATCAATCTTTGAATGAATTGAATTCATTTCTGCATGACCCCTCCTGGCCATCCGGTTTTGGGTTTCTGGCCATCCACTTTTGGAAGTGGATGACCAAATCCACTAAACCGGTCATCCATTTTTGTTGTTGGATGACTAGATTCCAGTTATTGGATGCCCAGCTTGTCATGTTTGGACTTCTAGCTCTAGGAATCATGATCGGTTGGATTTAAGGATGCTTGGCTGGTCACTTCTCTTCGTTCACCATTTCTCCAAGCCATGCCTCTCCATCTCAAGCTTCTTCCCTTTCTTCATTCAACTTCCAATCTTCTTGTTCTTGCATAATGGCACCCAAAATGAGAATGGAACATGACGCATTTTCTTCTCGAGGCAATAGTGAGTGCACTCCCTCTAACTCTTCATGTTTCTAGTCCACGATTAGGAGATTTGTAGCATTTGGTAAATTAGATGATTTTAGTTTTCTAGCTACCGAAGGCTTTGAACTTGGTGACTTGTTGATGTTTCAAGGTTGGAATTTTTTTCTTACAACAAATCTTCCTGTTTATCCTGATTTTGTGAAAATCGTTTACCACAATATTAGCTTTGGTGATGGTAGTGTATCTTCAACTAATAAATATGTTAGAATTGATCTTAATAAGAATACATTAGGAGAAATTTTGAATATTATTGATGTTGGTGAATTTGAAGACTCTCTTGAAAGTAAAAAGTATAAAATGAAAATTGTTCTTGGCATTGAGGATGCTTCAAATATTGATCGTATTTTTGCCAAATATTTAATTGTAGAAATGAGACTATTGCACAATATAATTCTCAATGTCTTACCCTTAAAGTGGCAGTTTTGACTATGTGAATGACCATGACTTAGATATTATATTTTATATAGTGAACAAATTTTTCTTGAACCTACCCAGCTTAATGCTCCGTGTCATGAAAGAAACAATAGCTAGACCTAGAGCATCCCTACCCTATGGCCTCCTTCTCACCCATGTTTTTACAAAATTTGGAAGTGAATGTTAAAGGTGAGAATGTTTTTAACCTTATCCATACTGATGTTTACAATGAGCATACCTTAATTCGTATGGGTATTACTAAGGTGGACGGCCGGTGGACTAGAAATAAAGGGAAGGTGCAAGACCTTTCTGCACCTGTCCAGGTGAAGGAATCTGCTATTCCTCAGAAATTTTTTGCTGAACCTCAAACTTATCCTTCTGATTTTTTTGAATCTTCTACAAATTATCCTTATTTGTTTAATGTTAATGATCTTACGTCTATTGACCCTAGTCCTTCCACCAATGACAATCCTTCTTTTGACAATAATCCTTCTGCTGATTCTAATCCACCTAATAATCCACCACCTACCCAGAATCATTTCCAACCTAGTCATCCCATTGTTACCAAGATGGACCCAAATGATATGGATACAATGGTTTGTAGGATTTCTGACGTTGTCTCTCTTGGAGGATCAGCCAACAGTTCATCTTCTTGTTCTTCAGATGAATCTATTGTTCCCCACATATCTTCCATGTATGCTTCCCTAAATGAGATTAAATTGAGCGTATATGATTTACAGCACAATTTCAGTGTTGTTAAGGGAAAAGCATTCAATTATGGTGAGATGGTGGATATTACCAAAATCTTTGCTGAAATTTTCAAGTTGAGAAATGATATGAATTCTCTTTTAGATAGTGCTAGCATTGCAAGTACTAAGATTGCTACCTTTCATGTCCGAAATGAAAAAGCTCAGTCTGCCCTTGATTGCCTTTCAAAGATCATTTCTGATTGCAACAACATGTCCCAGGGAATTCATGGTTTTGTCTCTCAACTGTCTCCACAGGAAGAAGATCCTTTTCATCGACTTGCTTCGCATTTGGCTTCATCTCGTCCTTCCAGACGTGGTTATGGATCATCATCTTCTTGTTGTTTTGAAGTTATTGACTGATGTTGCTTCTGGACCCTTGCTTATGTTTATTTGTATTGTTGTTTTGTTACTTCTGGACCTATGACTTTGATTAATTCTGTTATTGGTTTGTATAATCTATGCTTGTTGTTAAGGACCAATGTTGCTATTGGCTTGTAAAATTTTATTGTATGACTGTAAGACTTTATGACTTAATCTGCACTTTATAATATCTGCTTGATGTTAAAAATTTTATTTTTATCTCTATATTGTTATTACTTGCTATAATTATTTCATTCCTTAAAGAAAAGACATACAGTGAAAAATGTACATCCTTTCACCTTCTTTTTGATTAATGACAAAAAGAGGGAGAAATGGAATGCATACATTCTGATATTTTTATTTTGAAAACTTGTTTTGGGAGAATGGAACACATACATTCTGATCTTCATGTTTTGAAAATTTATTTTAAGAGAAATGGAACGCATACATTTTGATCTTCTTGTTTTGAAAATTTGTTTTGAAAGATAGAATTGCATTTACACAATACCTATGTTTTCTTACTTTGGAAATAATTTGAAACATGTACTCTACTTTTGAAAATTTCATTGTTTCAAAACCAAAGGGGGAGTTATGAAATGTATCTATTTATAAATTTTTGGCACGCATTGTCTTACTTGTCAAAATTCTAAGGAATGCTTTAATTTGAAATTATTTATCTCTTATTTAATACTTAATGGTTTTGTCATCATCAAAAACGAAAAGATTGTTGACCTCATATTGATTTTGATTAATACAAAATAATTAAGTATTGTACTAATATCATCTCTGTCAAGATTAATCTATTTTAGGTTGCTCATTTTGAAAGAATACACTTGCTTTGATCTAAGGTAAATTGTGACTCAAGATACAAGGTAATGCAGTTCACTTGCCAATATGAATTTCAAGCTTAAGAATATTTGCATTGTCTTGAACTGGTTTAAATCTCTTTACAAACTCTTATTTAAACTCCGTATTGTTTTAAATAATTTTTTTAAAGGAGTTCATTCTATGATCGATTTTATGATATAGCAACCATGTTTCTGAATGTCACTTGGTTTATCCCTTGCACTGAATTTTTGCCTCAAGGATTAGCCTATTGGATGTTTAATCGGCTGACTAGGAGCATGTGCTGGCCGATTTGAATTTTCCATAGCTCTTTGTTTTTCTTTGCTAGCTTCACAGGAACTTGGGATCGACCGACTGGAAGCATGTGCCGGCCGACTATTTTTCAATGCCTCTCTATTTCTTTTACGCTGGCTTCATTGTGACTTGTTGTTGGTAGACCAGGACTTGGCTTGGGCTTCCAATTTCTCCTCCTAGCCGACCGGACCCATGGATTAGATGACCGAATTTGAGCATCTCTCAGTTTATCCCTGGCTTTCTTTATATTCGGCTGCCCGGATTGCTTGATTGGTCCACCGATTCTTGCCTTGCTACTTTTCCTGGAAGACCAATTGTGAAAGTTGGGCTGCCAATTTTCTTTGGCCCTCAATTGATGCTCCCTAGCACTTCTTGTTCAAAAGATTAGAAGACCGGTTCTTGGGATTAGAAGATCGGAGCTTGGGATTGGAAGACCGGTTTTATTTAGCCTTCGATTTCTCCCTGGATGCTTTGAATTCATGCGATCGGATTGCTTTGTTGGACTTTCGGACCTTGCCTTGCCACCTTTTCTAGAAGACCGGCTGATGGCTTTGGTCAATTGGCCCTATGCTGCCTTCGATTTGGCTCTCTAGTTCCTGTCTGTCAAAGGTGTTGGACGATCGGCTTTGCCTTTTGGCCTTCCAAGTCTTGCCTCTGGATGACCAGGCCTGGATGTGTTGGGCTTCTAATGGCCTTTTCTTGGGCAATCGATTACATTTGTTGAACTTTTGTTATTGCATTTGTCTTTCGATTTCTTTCCTTGGGCATTTGACTTTGGAGTTAGGAAACTAGCCTTGTGCCTTGGACGACCAAATTTCTTAGTTAGGCTTCCAAGTGTTGCTTGCTCTCTCTCTATCTCTCACTCTAGTTTTATTTTACAACGTTCACATAATGGCTATATTTTATGTTGTGTATATATATGCCAGTTGAACAATGTTCATTAGAAAGTTGAAAAAAGAAAAATATCAGTGAAAAAAATATCAGTGAGAAAAATACTAGAGTGGAAAAGGTAAATATTTTTTGAAAGAGATATTTGTTTTGGTTTATTGGAGAGTTGCATTCATTGTTTCAAAGCCACTGAAGAGCATTTACTGCTAATTCTTGGTGTGGTGTTAAAGCTCCAACAATCCTCTTTGAAGAGCATTGAAAGCTTTCACGAAGGCTTCATTATTGCTGCTATGCTAGTAAAGAAAAAGCTACTTCGTGTTGAGATCTTTAAGTTGTTAAGTATTTCTTGTTGAATATCTACTCATTTATTATGAGCATCTTGTATTAAACATTATATTCATTGTGTCTTGATTTGTTTCATAGTTGTGAAACGTGGTTGGATAGAGGTCTACCCAAAAGTGTATTTGTAAGGCTTGCTTGTGCCCGAAAATAAGCTTGCTAGCCAAATAGGCTAGTGGTGTTTAGTGGATTCCCAAAAGGCTCTTGGGCTGTGGACATAGGTGTCGGCTGGGTTTGGCGCCGAACCATATTAAATCTTATTTATTTGTGTGTGATATTTTCTGTGATTGTTTGCATATTAGTTTCACCTCACTACACATTATTTATTTGTGAAAGAAAATATAAGAGCACACACTTGCTAGTTAATTAATTTTTTTAAGAAACCCAATACATTCCCCCCTCTTGGGTTGTTACATTTGGGAAACAGGGAAGAAACTCAATCTCTTGATAACCCATACATAGTCTCTTGTCAAGAAAAATCAATGGATCAAGGTACGCTTTCTTAATTTAAGTTTTTTGTATGTGAAAATTATTTATTCTAAGATTTTAGCCATAATATTTATTAAAGAAATTCCTCTAATAAATTTTACCGTTGCAGCCATGGCTGAAGAGAGGGAGAGGATGATTCGCTCCGGTTTCCTTCAGATAGCGAAGAAGCACAGTAACAAGCCAAAAAAACACACAGGCTCGGCTCAAGGAGTTTGTGCATTCTAATTCTACCTCTAAATATAGTTTCATCCTTGAAATTGAAGTACCTCTTTTTATCTCATCCTCGAGCTCCATGTGAACAGTTGAGTAGAAGATAAATATTTGAAATTGCTATCATTTCAATCACAACCAAACGTAAATTTTGTTTATCATGATGATAACATTTCTCTATGCTAAATTGCCATTGTTTTAGCATAAAGAAATTATTTTAAATAGCGATCAAAATAATTTTTCCTTTGGTTGTAAGGACAAGACAAAAATTTGAAATCTAGTTCCTATTTACTCTATGTTGAATATAGTTGGCATATTTGATACATATTTCTTTAAACTACTGCTTGCTTTGTTCTTAGATCTAGAAACAAAATCATCAGAAGGTTCCTGTACATGTGTATCATGTTATAATAGAAAATAATTTCGATTTTTAGTAAATTATTTATGCTAAATCGCTATTGTTTCAAGCACAGCCGTGAGCAGTTGAGCCTTTTCCTCCGTTGCCATCAACTAATGAATAATCTTTTGTCAACACATTATATTTTCTTGAAAATATTGGTATTTATTGCTAGACAATTTTTTTCCTCCTTAAGCATTCCTTCTTGGACTATTAGTAATATCACAATGGGTGCTTTATGATAGACTAATGTTTTACTTTTTTTTTATTTCATCGGAAAACTTGGAGGTTGGCATAATAATGGTCATTGAAGTTTTCTTTGTGCTAAGGTCCAAGGAACAACTTGATCCTAAGTTGTTCTAACGATAATATATGTTACTTGAATGTTATCATTGATGATCATAAAATAAATCATATAGATCAACAAGGGTTTCAAAACAAGAATGTTTCAAATGCAAAATTCAGAAAAAGCCCAATCTCCAACCCTTTAGCCAAAAACATGGCAACTGCCAAATAGTTTCAACATGCTTTATGAGGTTGAGATTGATGCCGCCAAACAGTAGTGTAGAGAGAAGGCAAGGGACACTTCAATGATGTTGAAAGGTGTCAATGCTTCATTTTGAATCCTTGTCTCTTGGTACTTCGATTTTGTGAACATTTGGCTTAGTCCATCAGGAAACCTAGTTTTGGACCACGTAGAGGAGGGGTGCGTGGTTATACAAAAGGGTGTGAGGTTACAGCTTCTCATCATTCTCAAAAAGTTAGAGAAAGAGATTGTTTTGTACTATGTCAAAATATTATCCAATTGACAAAGTTTGGGTTTTGGTCTGCACTTCTTCATATTGTATGTGGAAATAAACTATCAATACTTTTGAATCCAAATTTAGCCAATTATTGATGGAAAAGAAATATACCTATGATCAAATAGCATTTTATCTTGACAATTCAAAATTAGAATTAAAGGATTGTTTTCTTAAAACCAAAGTGGTGGCCACAATACGGATAAATTAATTTTTCATTGGGATATATGAATAATTGCAGAATAATTGGGATATATATGTATGTATGTATGTATGTATGTATGTATGTATGTATGTATGTAAACATATGTACAAATACATGCATATATGCATATTTATATGAATGTAAACAATATCTATATACTCACAGATAAGGTGAAGAATTAAATTTAACATGACCATTAAAATTAAGGACTTGATGCAGAATTATTAGTCAACAAAGATTAAACCCTTGTTTGTTTTAATGTAAGTGGGTGTTGCCGCCGGGATCTGTTCTCCGACTCGGGCGCGATCAGTCTCCTGATCTGGGCTTCCTTCTAGGCAGACCTGCACAGAAGTCCTCACGCGAGAGGCGTTGGGGGTGGCCCTCCGCGGAAGACCCTTCGACGCTCAAGTCAATGGGGATTGGCGATCAACAGAAATGGAAAGAAGGATCTCTCTGGGGAGTCCTTCCAGGGGTGGCCAATCGGGAGTGCCAGGGGAGCGCCGACGAGCAGTGGAGGAGAGAGAGAGTGAGTGAGAGTGAGGGTGAGCCAGAGGCTGTGAGCGCATACCTAAGAGAATCTGGGAATGTTGCATTTATTGGCAATCATCTGGATCTTGAGCGCCTTCTGGAAGGTTCGAAGGTTGTTGGGATTCGAATCAAGCTGTTATGAAGCCGATGGGATCCGTATCCTGTTTGTTAAAGGATCAACGGCTGGGAGGGCCCTCTGATGGCTCGAGATCTGATGAGTGCATAGGTCCTAGGCCGTTATTCTAGATCCTAGACTGCTCCTCAATATGATTCTTTGTTTGGGATTCTGTTACGATAGGCCTAGGCTCTCCCGCGTCGGGTTCCACGGAGGTGAGTATCGAGTCATGGATTGCTCAGGGGAGCCGAGCTATGGAAGCTCAGGGAGGCCGAGCTATGGGAAGCTCGGGGACGTCGAGCTATGGGTGGCTTGGTAGAACCGAGCCATAAGTTGCTCGGCCCGCAGGACCACATTAGTTGGTTCATTCTTCATAGGCATAACGTAGCGGGCGGGGGGATGGGGCTGATCTTAGCCCTTTCGCACGGTTGTCAATGCAATAACGATTTTACCCCTCAACACATGCCCCCCACTCCCTAGTTCAAAGCGTAGGTTTAGGCGTAGGGAGTATAGACTTGGGTGGTGCACTATGAACGAGGGGACATCTAATTGACAGCCCACGCAATGATGCCCTAATTAATGCGGTGGGGCCGCTTTGCCTTTCCAAGGTGGATCCGTCATTCCTTAGGGGCGAAGGTAACGGCTGGGGAAGCTCCGCGTGGGAAATCTCGATTTTCACAGCGCCCATAGTGACGGTTCCGGATGCCTAGGTTGAGACGCCTCACCCTCACCCTGAGGCGGTTTCACTTGGAAAAATGGAGTCGTGGCGGCGCTATCCCTATTTATAGTGCCCTTTTCTCTTTCCCTTAGAGAACTTTATCTTCCCATTTTTATTGCGATCTTGCTCAGCGTCTCTTGCGATTGAAGATATGGTGAGCCTAAGTGAACAGGCTTCAGTGGTGACCTTGGCGGATTTGGAATGGATATGCCGCCTGTACAAGATCCCCTAGGATGTTGTCTTGTTGCTTCCGACGGCTGAGGACAGGGTGACATCCAGATTAGGGGATGGGGCGTTCTGCTATGAGGAAAGTTTTAGGGCAGGTCTCGGTTCCCTCTTCATCCGTTGGTGCGGGAGATGATAAAGTTCTACAATATATGCTTCACCATGGTGGCTCCCAACAGTTGGTGCAACCTAATTGGGTTTATCTCGTTGTGCAAACGCCTTGGAGTAACCATGACCCTTTCGATATTTAGGGTGTGTTTCAATCTGGTTTCGGGGAGGGCCTTAGAATGGCCTTACATCGGCCCCCGGAGATCCTTCAAGATGATATCGGATAACCCGTCGTCGATAAAGGAGTGGAAGTCGCAATTCTTCATAGTCGAGGGGAATATTGGTTTAGATTTCCCTTGAGTGTGGGGGCAGTACGTGAAGGATCCAGAAGCGCACCCGGAGTTAACCGAGTCAGAGAAAAGGGATCTGATCGTGCTATGTGGCAGTCGGGCGCTCCCAGCCAGCGTTCTCCTATTGAAGGACGCTCTCTTCACGGCCGGATTAAGCCCCGTCGATCCTCACGGTGAGTATCACTCCATGGTTAATAGTTTAGCGTGGCTCCATCTTTGATTTCTGTGTGAACTAATGGGCGAATAATATTGCCCCTACAGCCAAAAGATCGGCACTCATAGACCAGATGAGGGAGGAGCTGGGAAAGTGCCGCAGGAGATCTAACTCCAGCAGCAAGCATCGGTCCGAGAAGAGGTCTCGCCCTTACAGCTCCCGCTCTAGGGGGATCAGGGGAGACGGTGATGATCGGTGCTCCTCGTCGCCGTGGGCGGAAGTACCGAAGTTCCGATGGCGCATGATCTTTCAGTGCCGGAGGAGGGTCTGTCCAGGAGTGAAGACCGGGATGTTGCAGGGGTTTCGGAGGAGGCTGCTGAGATTTCCTCCCCTCCCGTTGTTGTTTTGTCTGACGATGGCGAGGGAGAAATGCCGGTAGGCTTGGGGGCCCTCGTGGGCGAGGCGGTTTGGCCTCCATCATTGGAGGCCAGTGGCTCGGAGAGGTTACAGGCGGAAGTGGGAGTGACCTCCGCTTCAATCGAGGCGAGAGAAGCGGTTACAGCCACTGAGGTTTGGCCTGGGCCGCCGCGAGAGAGCCAGCCGATGACGAGGAGATGGCCGAACCTGCCGAACCAGCGATCGAAACTCGCGGGGTGCCTTCCGGTGAAGGACCTTCCACCGAGGCACTAGAGGCTCCCGGAGAAGCCAAAATTCCCGAAGAGTCTGTTGTGGGTAGGGGAATTTCTGAGGGGGTAGAAGCAGGAGAGGAGGAAGAAGGAGAAGGAGGGGAGCCATCGAGCGAAGGGGATGCTCAGGCCGGAGCTCCCTTTGCTAGAGTCGAAATGCCCGAGGCTTCTCAAGCGATAGCTCTGGTGGAGGAAGCCAGGCTACCCAGGGCTTCATGGGTCGCGGGTGCCCTGGCTGGCTCCCTGAGCGTGGACATCCACTCACGTGACCCATAAGTGAGCGCCAGGTTCTCCGCTCTAATGCAGTCCGCGTTCCAAGGGGAGGAGAGTTCCTCGATAGAGGGAGTCATTCAGAGGACCTTGTTGAGATAGCCTTCAGTCACACCGGGGCGCCGAGTGAGGCTTTTCTTCTCCCCGAGATTGACAATCTTGCTCTCACGAGGATCGCCACAAACTACGCATCTCAGGTAGGTTGTCGCACCGAAGTTGGGTCTTTAGTCAATTAGTTCGACTATGTCTTTTATGTGTGTAATCCTTTTTTGCAGAATGCTCTGATCATGAGGGCACTGAAATGGCGCTTGCATCTGGCTGTTGGAGCTTGGGCTCGGGCCCGCTAGGAGGCTGATCACCTTAAGGAGAGGGCGGATTCTACTGATAAACTCTCTCGAGCCCTGGTGGTCCTCCAGAGGGAGCTTGGGGAGGCTCGCAGGATTCTTGCAGTTGAGAGGGAGAGAGCCCCTCAACTCGCCGTACAGGTTGGTGAACTCCAGAGGGAGCTTGGGGAGGCTCGCAGGATTCTTGCAGTTGAGAGGGAAAGAGCCTCTCAACTCGCCATACAGATTGGTGAGCTCCAAGGCTTCCATGAGCAATCCGAGAAGGCTAGTCTGGAGCTTTCTCAGGCCAGGGCGGAGCATGAGAGCAGGGTCAAAACCATGCAACTGTTCTTTGATAAGAGGTGGGACCAGTGAAAGCCAGCCATGCCGAAGATAAAGTCAGCTGGAGCAAAAAGCTCGAGGAGGAAGAGCATAAGTGCCGGCGGCAGCAGGACCACCTCACCCGCCTAAATAAAGAGCTCGCCAATACAAACGATCGGCTAAAGTGGTCGGATGAACGAGCTGCTCGACTTTCTTACGAGCTCGACTACGCTCATCAAGAGACCGGGGACGCTCAGTCCCAGGTGGACGAGCTAGAAGAGAGCCTTCGTCAAAACCAATCGGCCAAGTCTAGGACTCTCAATAGGGTCCACGCGCTGGAGGGCGAGCTAGCCCGGCGGGACGAACAGGTAGGGCACCATTCATTTTACCTATTTTGGTCTTTCGGCTTCCGCTTTACTTGGCTTTTTGTCTGCAGTTGAACAGGGTGAGCCAGGAGTTTCAGGAGCGGTTGGCGGCATTCGGAGAGGAGGTGGCCTCGAGGCACCAAAGGATCTCCGAATTGGAGAAGCAATTAGCCGAGGCAAATGCGCGGGCCTCCTCGGCGGTGGAGGAGTACAAGAAATCTACCGAATTTGCCGACGAACGCAGGGCAACCTGTGCCGATGCATTTTAGCTTGGCGAAGATGAGGTGCGGGCTAAGGTTGCCCAGGCTTATCCTAACCTGGACCTGTCTTGCCTGGAGGCCAAGCATTATGAAGCGTGCACCCCGCGAGTCGAGGAGGATGAGTATGAAGAAATATCTTATGTCGACCTCGAAGCTATTCTGGGAGTCGATGCAGCTACCGAGGTATCCCGGCGTGACACCTTCGAGAAGGGGGCCAAGCGATGCCCCTACTGATGCTACCGCAGGAAGTGCTGGGTCTGACCCCAAGTCGTTACCCCTTGGGGGTCCATGTGTACTTTTTCTTTCTCTTGCTTTGTAGTTTGACTGAAGACTGATAAATGGATCAGCTGCTTGTCATTCATTTGTCCTTCTTGGTTGTAGTTTTCTTGTCTCTAATTTTAGTCCTAACTACGAGTGCCACTTGGTTGATTCTCGGGCTCGAATTTTGAAGGAACATCCTGGTCGAGGCCAAGGCATAGGGATAACCCCGACGACAGAGTCGAACGTCAACATGGCCTGGTTTGAAGGGAAGTTGAGAGACGATTTAATTCAGATTTGGCCGAGTGACACAGTGGTTCAACTAGGTCCGAAGAAGAAATAGCTCGGCTAAGGCCGAGGGACGAGCGGCTCGGCTAGGGCCGAGGGGCAAATATGGCTCGGCTAGGGCCGAGGGGCGAAATGGCTCGGCCAAGGCCGAGGGCCAAGATGGCTCGGCCAGGGCCGAGGGGCAAGATGGCTCGGCTAGAGCCGAGGGTCGAAATGGCTCGGCTAGGGCCGAGGGCCAAAATGGCTTGGCCAGGGCCGAGGGGCAAGATGGCTCGGCCAGGGCCGACGGACAAAATGGCTCGGCCAGGGCCGAGGGAATTTACATTGCCAGTAGCCAGACTGTGGTCGTGCCTTCGACAAAAAGAGGGGGGGGGGGGGTTTGTTGAACCTTCGTTGTCACCCTTTATTCTTTCTAGCAAAGAGTGGGTTTGGACTTTGCATCCATTTATTACCCCTGTCAGTGTTTTATCTTTTCCAAGGCAGGCCGATTTTTGTTTCACCAAAGTGGGTGGTACGGCTCTGCGGCCAGCAAAAGGTCGCTAAGGACTTTCTGACGAACCAGTGCTGTGTTGATCCTTCCCGACGTGAGCTGCTCTGGCGTGCGGTGTAAGTGCTCATTCGCCATTGGAGGATGTCATTTTCACAGGAAAATCCCCGAGGTCCGCTAGTATCCGCAAGATCGGCGAACGATCTTCTACATTTAAAGCTTGTGATCGGGGGTCAGAGGTAATCTTTTGGCGTGCGTCACGGCTGGGGCGATGCAGTCGACGCACATCGTGGGATGCTGTTTTTTATTCCGGGAGGCCAGGTGGTGGCGCGGGTTTGGTGTTTCGAATCATCTCGAGGCTTTCTGCTCTTGTAGCTATTCCCGGCTCTTCTCCTCCTATAAAAAGGGGGAGAGGCTCATGTTGGGCTATCCCAATGTTTTCTTTTCTGTAAACTATGGAGGCGCACATAATGCCTGTTTATTTGGGGCTTAGAGTAGGAGGACTGAGCTTTTCTCTTGCGAGTCATCGTTGTCCTCTGTGTTGACCCAATTGATGATTTTGATGATTAACAAAACTAATTGAGTATAACATTTGTTGTTACTAATGATTTTGATTAAGTCTTTCAGTTTATAAGTCTAATTCATGATCAAAATCAAGAAGGAAAATCAAGTTCTGGTTTGAATCTAATGTCAAGGTAAGACTGCAGACATTAGAGTCGACACATGGAATCGCAGAGCCGACTCCGCAAAACGGCACGACTTAGAGTCGACTCCGGGACTGTGAGAGCCGACTCTATCAGAAACAACAGAACGTTGGATTTTCAGGCCACGACTTAGAGTCGACTCCCGGACTGCTAGAGTCGACTCCAGAAGAATTTTGTGTCGACCCCAGAAAAGTCAGAGACGACTCCAGATCGAGCGGATTAAATTATTTCGAGTTAGAGCCGACTCCAGAAAAGCCAGAGCCGACTCCAGAATGTCAGACACGGCTCCAGAACTGTCAGAACGACTCTAAACTTTAACTTTATCAATTTTAATCCCAACGGCTATTGTTATTTATGGATCTAATCCTTTTTCACTTGCTTCTAACGGATAGTTTTGCACTATTTATGGATTAATCGAATCTATAAGAAGAGGGGTGATTGCATCCCAAAAAGAAGAGAAGAAAAATCAAGAAAGAGGCAAAAAGAAAAGAATAGAGAAAATCCTTGAGATCTATCAGAAAAGAAAAGAGGGAAAACCTGTAAGGAAAGATCATACTCATTCCCCAAGAGAAAGAGATTCCAAGCCTTTGCTGTTCTACTTAGAAGAAATCTCAAAAGAAGGGAGAAGCCCTAGTTTTTCAATCTTCTGAACCTCAAGAGCATATCCAAAGGAAGATCCATTCAAAGGAAGAGAAGGAAGAAGCCACCAAGATCTTCGAATCAGGCTTTGGTTCCTAATCTCTATTTATTGTTTCATTATTGTATATTTGCTCATTGAAGGAGCAGTTTGCTTTTGTAAACTCATTACATTGTTTGCTGGGTCAATCTGGTGATTGATTCAGTTGAGGCAGTTAGCCTTGTGCAAGCATTTGCTTGTGGTTTTAGGTTTTGTGCTGGTGAGCCTTGAAAACCAGCTGGGTTCGTTGTGCGCCCGGGAAAACAACAAGTTTGAGTTGTGAGCTTGCAAAACAACTCTGCTGTAATCAGTTTGATTATAGTGTGGACCCAAGAGGTACTTGGGAGTGGACGTAGGTGTAGGTACACCGAACCACTATAAAATCTATTGTGTTTGCCGTGATTGTCTCTTTATCTTCAACTCTTCATTTATAGTTGCTTAGTTTTAAATCTGTGAATCTAAGTTTTTATTTCCGCTTGGGGGTTATATATTCAAAAGAGTTTAATTTTTGAAAAACCCAATTCACCCCCCCTCTTGGGTTGCTATCTGGACCAACAATTGGTATCAGAGCTAGTGCTCATTTGATTTGATCTAACGATCAAGAGTCAAAGATCCACATGGCAACTCAAGCTGGTTCATCTTTTTTCGAAGGTCAATCTACTAATAGACCACCCTTATTTAATGGTTCTAACTATGGTTATTGGAAAGCTAGAATGAAAATATTCATTCAAGCACTTGACTATGATCTATGGAGTATTATAGTCAATGGACCACACACACCCACTGCTAGAGTTAATGGCATGGAGATTCCTAAACCGGAAACGGAATGGGATGAACATGATAGAAAATTGGCACAACTCAATGCCAAAGCTATGAATGTCTTATACTGTTCATTAGATGCAAATGAATTCAATCGCATATCTATTTGCATTTCTGCTAAGGAAATCTGGGATAGACTTGAAGTTACCCATGAGGGAACAAATCAAGTCAAGGAATCCAAGATTAACATGCTAGTTCATAAATATGAATTGTTTAAAATGGATGCATGTGAATCTATTGCTGATATGTTTACAAGATTTACTGACATAGTTAATGGTTTAAAAAGTCTTGGTAAATCTTATAATAATTCTGATCTTGTGAGAAAGGTCTTGCGTTCCTTGCCTAGGACTTGGGAAGCTAAGGTGACGGCAATACAAGAAGCAAAGGATCTAAGTACACTACCCCTAGAAGAACTGTTGGGATCCTTGATGACTCATGAGCTTCAAATCAAACAACATGTTGATGAAGATGAGTCAAAGAAGAAAAGAAATATGGCTCTTAAGATTTCTGAATATATGGAAGAGCCTCATGAATCGAGGATGAAAGTGATGATGAGGACATGGCACTCATCACAAGAAAATTTAAAAGATTCATGAAGAAGAAGAAGTTTGAAAAGAAAAAGCCCTTTGCAAGAAAAGATGAGGACAAGGGCAAAGATAAGGAAGTTATTTGTTTTGAATGCAAGAAGCCGGGTCACTTTAAATCTGAATGCCCTCAACTAAAGAAAGGCACCCGGAGGTTCAAAAAGAAGGCAATGATGGCCACATGGAGCGATTCGGAAAGTACAAGTTCCGAAGAAGAAGAAAAGAGTGAAATGGCCAATCTATGCTTCATGGCGGACAACGATGAGGTAAGTCCGAGTTTTCTTGATGACTTCACTTTTGATGAATTACATAGTGCTTTTTATGAATTAATGGATGATTTTGCAAACCTAAGTTCAAAGAACAAAGATTTGAAAACTCAAATGCAAAAACTATCATTAGAAAATGAAAAGCATGTTATTGATAAAGAACTTTTAATAAAAGAAAAAGAAAGTTTGAAAAATGAAGTTGATAGACTTAAGCCCATAGTTGATAAATTTACACTAAGCTCTATCAAACTTAATATGATTTTGGAAAATCAAAAGGCTATTTTTGATAAAGCTGGATTAGGATATAATCCACTTAAAAAGCAAAAATCATTGAAAAACATTTTTGTACATGCTGAAAAATCATTAAACATTACTTGTTTTAAATGTGGAGACAAAGGACATAAATCATATATGTGTAAATCTTCACATAGAAAGAAAAAGATGATTTGGGTTCCCAAAGGAACAATTTTTAATGCTTCTAACCATGAAGGACCCAAGAAGGCTTGGGTACCTAAAATTAAGACATAAATGTTTTGCAGGAGTGTCTTGCAGCCATCAGACTGAAAAGAAAATGGTACTTGGACAGTGGTTGCTCAAGACACATGACGGGTGACAAAGATCAATTCATCACCCTTGAATCAAAAAGAGGTGGAGTAGTTACTTTTGGTGATAATGGTCAAGGCCATATCATGGGCATTGGTAAGATTCAAATTACTCCATCTACTCATATTGATAATGTTTTATATGTTGATGGACTTAAACATAATCTAATAAGTATTAGCCAACTGTGTGACAAAGGTTTCAAAGTCTCCTTTGAAGCTTCTGTTTGCACTGTTACTAATCCCATTGATAATAGCATTATTCTTGTTGGTAAACGCTATGGCAATGTGTACTTAATTGATTTGAGTAATTTATCTCCAAGTAATCATTGCTTAGTTGCTGATAATGCTAGAATGAATGAGATTGGTTGGCTGTGGCATCGTAGATTAGGTCATGCAAGCACACACCTAATTTCAAATTATTAAAAATGGATTTAGTTAAAGGTATTCCTAGTCTAAATTTTGAAAATAATCGAATATGTGATGCATGTCAATTTGGAAAACAAACAAGAACTTCTTTCAAATCTAAGAATGTTGTTTCAACTACTAGGCCACTAGAGCTACTACACATGGACCTTTTTGGACCTACTAGAACCACAAGTCTAGGAGGAAAGAAATATGGTCTAGTGATAGTAGATGATTACTCTAGATTCACTTGGGTAATGTTTTTGGCTCACAAAGATGAGACTTTCTCAATATTCATGAAATTTGTTAAGAAAGTCACAAATGAGAAAAACACTACCATAGTGTCTATTAGAAGTGATCATGGAACTGAATTTGAAAATCACTTATTTGAAAAATTCTGTTTTGAAAAAGGCATACATCATAACTTCTCTGCACCTAGAACACCACAACAAAATGGAGTTGTAGAAAGGAAGAATAGGACTTTAGAAGACATGGCCCGTACCATGCTATGTGAAAGCCAACTTCCAAAATATTTTTGGGCGGAAGCTATAAACACAGCTTGTTACATTCTAAATAGAGCCCTAATTAGACCTATCCTTAAGAAAACTCCCTATGAACTTTGGATCAATAGGAAACCAAATTTAAGTTATTTTCATGCATTTGGTTGTAGATGTTTTATTCATAACAATGGTAAGGATAATCTTGGGAAGTTTGACGCAAAGTCTGATGAAGGTATCTTCCTAGGATATTCTACATCTAGCAAAGCATATAGAGTATTTAATAAGAAAAGCTTAGTTGTAGAAGAATCCATTCATATAGTGTTTGATGAGTCTTTAGCATCAAGTTCAGATAAAATTGATGATGAGGAAGATACATCTTTGATTGAAAGAAATATTGAAAAATTAAATGTATCTTCAGATCAGGAACCTGAAGTTAAGGATGATGACTCACCTAAGGATGATGGTATTGATACTGTTCAAAATGATCAAGATCTACCTAGAGATTGGAGATATGCTTATGGTCATCCTAAGGACCTAATCATAGGTGATCCATCTCAAGGTGTAAGGACTAGATCATCAATGAGAGATATCAATAATCATCTTGCATTTGTATCTCATATAGAACCTAAGACTATAGAGGAAGCCGAAAAAGATAGTTATTGGATGTTAGCAATGCAGGAAGAATTAAACCAATTCACTAGAAATCAAGTTTGGACCCTAGTTGAAAGACCTAAAAATCACCCTATAATAGGATCTAAATGGGTATTTAGAAATAAATTAGATGAAAATGGCATAGTAATTAGAAACAAAGCTAGACTAGTTGCAAAAGGATATAATCAAGAAGAAGGTATAGATTTTGATGAAACTTTTGCACCTGTTGCTAGATTAGAAGCCATTAGGCTATTACTTGCATTTGCATGTCATATGAATTTCAACTTATTTCAAATGGATGTTAAAAGTGCATTTCTAAATGGTTTTATAAATGAGGAAGTTTATGTTGAACAACCTCCTGGTTTTGAAGATCATGAATTTCCAAACCACGTCTTCAAACTACACAAAGCACTTTATGGTTTAAAGCAAGCACCTAGAGCTTGGTATGATAGATTAAGTAAATTTTTAATTGAAAATGACTTTTCTAGAGGAAATGTTGATAAAACATTGTTTTTAAAAAGAAAAGGAAAGGATTTATTAATCGTTCAAATTTATGTTGATGACATTATATTTGGTGCTACTAACAATCTTCTTTGTCAAGAATTTGCTAAGCTAATGCAGGGAGAATTCGAGATGAGCATGATGGGAGAACTAAACTTCTTCCTTGGACTTCAAATCAAACAAGAGAAAGCGGGAATTTTCATTAACCAAACAAAGTATACAAAGGAAATACTCAAGAAATTTGGTATGGAATCTGCTAAACCTCTTGGTACACCAATGAGTCCCTCATGCAAGCTGGACAAGGATGAAGTAGGTAAGAAAGTAGATCAAAAGCATTACAGAGGTATGATTGGATCACTTCTTTATCTAACTGCAAGTAGGCCAGATATCATGTTTTCTGTCTGCTTATGTGCAAGATATCAATCTAATCCTAAGGAATCACATTTACTTGCTGTTAAAAGAATCTTTAGATACTTAAATGGAACTAAAAATGTAGGATTATGGTATTCTAGAGACTCAACCTTAAAATTGATTGCTTATTCTGATTCTGACTATGCTGGTTGTAAGTTAGATAGAAAGAGTACAAGTGGGGTATGCCAACTTTTAGGAAGTAACTTAATCTCTTGGTTTAGCAAGAAGCAAAATTCGGTTGCATTATCCACTGCTGAGGCAGAGTATGTTGCAGCTGGAAGTTGCTGTGCTCAAATCCTTTGGATTAAGCGACAACTTGAAGATTATGGTATCACACTTGATAAAATACCTATTAAATGTGATAATACTAGTGCTATCAATCTAACTAAAAATCCAATTCAACATTCAAGAACTAAACACATTGAAATTAGACATCACTTTATTAGAGAACATGTAACCAACAAAGATGTTTGTCTTGAATATGTTAATACTAATGATCAATTAGCTGATATCTTTACCAAACCTTTGAGTGAGGAGAGATTTTGCTATCTTAGAGGAGAATTAGGAGTTTGTGATCCTTTAGAATAATTTTCTGAAACTCCTAAGGACAACAACTATCTAGAATTCTATAATTTCTTGAAAATCCTCAATGTTCAATAAGGAAATTTATCTAGAAAGTTGATTTATTGTTTCCCCAATTGTTAAGGAACACTTATCTAGAGTTTGATGATTAATTTGATCAGTTTCAGATCCTTGAAAATCTGATTTTTCTCTGAAACTATTGTGGAGTCGACACCTTCAGTTTGTGGAGTCGACACCTTCTTATTTTGATGTTCTGTCTGGGCAATTAGAGCCGACTCTGGCTTCTGTAGAGCCGACTCTAATTCGGGCGCTGACAGATTCTCTGGTTCGGAGCCGACACCTCGTTTTCGGGAGTCGACTCTAAGTGGAACTAGGTCAAAATAAAAAGGGCGGAGTCGACCCCAAATGATTTCTATCGTCTCCTAAACTATTTCAAGCCATTCCAAACTGATTCCAAACCCTCCAAATCCCTCAAAACCCTTGATTACTCTGTCCAATCGAATCCAATGGCTCCCAAAAGGCGTGCTACCATTGGTGGTTCGACTATTCCGACGAAGCGCCGTTCAAATCGGAGGCAACCTTCGTCATCTTCTTCATCCGCCACCCAAGACGACTCTCCACCCTCACCATCTTCTCCAAAGTCGACCAATTAGCTGGTAAGGCCATTACAACCGGAAGGAAAGTCGATTTCAACTTCTTTATTTCCGAAGGCTTTGCTATTGGGCGATTATTGCAAGAAATGGGATGGGAGAAGGTCTGCTCTTTGGATATTCCTACCTACCCCGCCCTAGTAAGAGAGTTTTATAATGATTTAAGTAGAGGAGAGGGAGGATTAGTAAGTGTTGTAAGAGGAACAAAAGTAGTCATCACAGCCGAATATCTTGGTAATTTATTGGAAATGCCTACTGTTGGACTTATTGAATATCATCATGAAGATAGAGGAGGAGCTCTATCAAGGATGTTAGGAAGAGAAGTCTCTGAGTTTGAGGAAATTTTAGCAAACCAACTTAATTTAGAACTCAGACTGCTTCACAATATCTGTGGGAGGATTCTTTTTCCTAAAATCGGAAGATTTGAGTATGTCTCGGAGCGAGACGTTTTATTAATGGACTGCATACTCACTGGTAGACCCTTAAATCTTGCTGAGATGATGATAGGCTATATGGCGGAGGCTGCTACTAAGAAAAGATCAACATTGCCATATGGTATGGTTTTAACTTTAGTTTTCAGAAGCCAAGGTGTTCTTATAATGGACAATGAGCCACTAAGGAAGTTAAGACATACAGATTATTATAGTGTCTCTACTATTCACCGAATGGGCTTTAGAAAAGAGAATGGAAACTGGATTAAAAGAGGACATGAGGCCAGAGCTGAGGAGATTAGAGTTGAGGAAGTCAGAGGAGAAGACATTCCTGGACCTTCTGCTGGACCATCTTCTGCTGGACCTTCTGCTGGACCTTCTACTGGACCACCTGCTGGACCCTCAGAAGCTGGACCAAGCTCTCAACTTCCACATCAGTCAGCAATGGCATCAGAAAGATTTTCTGAGGAGCAAATTGGTCAGCTCAGGGCTTTACTTGCTGAGTATGACAGTGTCAGAACAAATGATATGTGTAAATTAAGAGAAGAGTTCAATCAACTAAAAGATGAGATTAATTCAAGACTCGACATGATTTCTTTTTCACTTAGCAATTCTGTCGAATCCTTTAGTGCTGATCTTCATAGTATTTTTGAAAGGATGGAAGGGATTGCTGACGGTTCTGGAAAGTATCTTCATGCTACAAGTCAACTAAAGAAAGATATTGACCTTGCCGTTTCTCAGATTGAAGCATGTCTTGAAAGCTTTAAGAAAACCCAAAAAGATGATGTTATGGAGATGATCGGACATCTAAAGAAAATAGTGTACAAGCATATTTGATCCTAGGTTGTATCTTAGGATTTCTTGTTTTCTTTCTTAGCATGTATATAGGACTTATGTTTTTTTTTTATATGTAATAGATCTTGCTTTGGAGTACAAATGGTTGAATGAATATTACACTTTTATTACAAATTTGTCTTTGATTGAATGCCAATGAATGTCAATCTATTCGAACCAACATCCTCGCTTTGATAACATTCCTTATTTGCTTTTAAAACTCACCTTATTGTTGATAACAAAAAAGGGGGAGAGATGAGTGTGTAATGCATAAAAAGAAAGAGAATTTTTAAGAGTGTATAATGCATAACAAGACAATGAAGAGAAAGACAATGAAGAACTGTTCTGAGAATAGAAAGAATGAGATTTTTTAAGGTAATTCAGTCTATCTACATAGGGGGAGTTATTCAATGCAGGGGGAGCTTAATAAATTTCTCCATATAAAAGCTGAATCATTTTGATTGATGTCATGTTTTATTTTTTTAAATGTTGGCATCAAATTCTCTATTACAAAGTCTCTAAGCTTTAAATTTTCAATTCAAATGAATTCTTTAATGCATATACTCAAAGTTTTTGTCATCATCAAAAAGGGGAGATTGTTGACCCAATTGAGGATTTTGATGATTAACAAAACTATTTGAGTATAACATTTGATGTTACTAATGATTTTGATTAAGTCTTTCAGTTTATAAGTCTAATTCATGATCAAAATCAAGAAGGAAAATCAAGTTCTGGTTTGAATCTAATGTCAAGGTAAGACTGCAGACATTAGAGTCGACACATGGAATCGCAGAGCCGACTCCGAAAATGGCACGGACTTAGAGTCGACTCCGGGACTGTGAGAGCCGACTCTATCAGAAACAACAGAACGTTGGATTTTCAGGCCACGACTTAGAGTCGACTCCCGGACTGCTAGAGTCGACTCCAGAAGAATTTTGTGTCGACCCCAGAAAAGTCAGAGACGACTCCAGATCGAGCGGATTAAATATTTCGAGTTAGAGCCGACTCCAGAAAAGCCAGAGCCGACTCCAGAATGTCAGACACGGCTCCAGAACTGTCAGAACGACTCTAAACTTTAACTTTATCAATTTTAATCCCAACGGCTATTGTTATTTATGGATCTAATCCTTTTTCACTTGCTTCTAACGGATAGTTTTGCACTATTTATGGATTAATCGAATCTATAAGAAGAGGGGTGATTGCATCCCAAAAGAGAAGAGAAGAAAAATCAAGAAAGAGGCAAAAAGAAAAGAATAGAGAAAATCCTTGAGATCTATCAGAAAAGAAAAGAGGGAAAACCTGTAAGGAAAGATCATACTCATTCCCCAAGAGAAAGAGATTCCAAGCCTTTGCTGTTCTACTTAGAAAGAAATCTCAAAAGAAGGGAGAAGCCCTAGTTTTTCAATCTTCTGAACCTCAAGAGCATATCCAAAGGAAGATCCATTCAAAGGAAGAGAAGGAAGAAGCCACCAAGATCTTCGAATCAGGCTTTGGTTCCTAATCTCTATTTATTGTTTCATTATTGTATATTTGCTCATTGAAGGAGCAGTTTGCTTTTGTAAACTCATTACATTGTTTGCTGGGTCAATCTGGTGATTGATTCAGTTGAGGCAGTTAGCCTTGTGCAAGCATTTGCTTGTGGTTTTAGGTTTTGTGCTGGTGAGCCTTGAAAACCAGCTGGGTTCGTTGTGCGCCCGGAAAACAACAAGTTTGAGTTGTGAGCTTGCAAAACAACTCTGCTGTAATCAGTTTGATTATAGTGTGGACCCAAGAGGTACTTGGGAGTGGACGTAGGTGTAGGTACACCGAACCACTATAAAATCTATTGTGTTTGCCGTGATTGTCTCTTTATCTTCAACTCTTCATTTATAGTTGCTTAGTTTTAAATCTGTGAATCTAAGTTTTTATTTCCGCTTGGGGGTTATCTATTCAAAAGAGTTTAATTTTTGAAAAACCCAATTCACCCCCCCTCTTAGGTTGCTATCTGGACCAACACTCTGTACTGTTGGGGTGACGAAGGAGCCGTCGGGGGGGTGGCTTTCCCTCAAGAAAAGAAGCTTCGGAGATCGTATGGAGAGCGCACAGGAGGTCCGCAGAGATCGCGTGGAGAGCGCACATATACGCTTCATGTGTGACCTTTGTGGTTCCCCCTTGGGGACGTACGGAAGGAAGTGTACGTGGGCTCCCCATGGCTCACGTGAACTTCTCCTCCTCCCCTGGTTTGGATTCCTGGGCTTGCCCGTCCGGGGAATCTTTCGCCACGTGGGGAGGGGGCGATGGTGTGTCACCCGCGGGTACCTTGCCTTCGAGTTTGGGCGAGGTGGAGCAGTACACACCCGATTTGGGGGAGCGCTCTGTTTCCAGGGTCTGCGAGCTTCCTTCCTACTCGTCGGAGGGCCCTTCGGTTGGGTGGTTTGGGGTAATGTCCCGTCCACCCTTTCCGATTTCTATGATATCTCGGTTGGGATGCCGAGATATCATTATTTACCGAAGCTGGTCGCAACGGTTGGGCCATGTCGTCCGCCCATTATCGGCTTGGGCTAACTGGTTCGTGGTTTGTCTAATTTGTTGGACTGGACGCCGGAGCATCACAGTCGCCGGAGGTGCTTTGGAGCAGTTTGCCCAAATTATGTACCCATTTTTATTTCATGTATTTCAATGCACTTGTAATGCCTCTCAGGCGGTTGTAATTGGTTTCAATGGCAATGAAATAAAGAAAGTTTTGTTCTTTCTCTTAATTTATGTCTCTTTTGCGCCAAGAGTTGTTATTGTGGGCAATGAAATGAGGCATAAGGATATCTCGTTCGTTCTTGGACGAGGATCCCACGCTATCTGACCTAGTCGGGGCTCGTAAGCTGCCCGAATTCAGATGGAAGCTTGGAGATTGTTCGGCAGTGGAATATATTCCTTAACTTTGGCCAAAGTTCAGAGGTTTATTACTCAGCCCCGCTGAGGTTCGGAGATCTATGACTCGGCCCTGCCGAAGCTCGAAGAATTATGGCTCGGCCTGCCGAGGTTTCGGAGAATGATTGCTTGGCCCCAGCCGAGGTTCGGAGATTTACGGCTCGGCCCAGCCGAGGTTCAAAGATTTGGAGCTTGGAGAGATGACTTAGTCGCCACCGTGAGTCATGATATCTGGTCCCTGTGAGACTCGGTGAGGAGTGTCAAGGCGGAACGGGCGGTGCATGGGTACGCCCATCATTTATGATTTGGCTACTCCCAAGGGGAGTGAATCATCGTCAGGTGCCGACGCTCTTTCTTTTTTGTATTTTCCAAGGGGTGGCCGATTTAAGGCAGTTTGGAGGAGTATCGAGGGCATTTACTGCGCGAGGGCCCGGCAGATCGGAAGGAACCCTGTTTCTAGAGAAGGAGGGGAGTTCCCAAGCAGTTCGTCAATGTTTATCGATTTTTCTCGAGAAGGGGCACGACCCCTCATGCCCTGTGGGCACCTGTCAGAGTGACGACACGTGGCAAATTCTCATGGGTCGGTATTTATGACCGACGGATCGAGATACCCACCTGAGGGGTACAAATACGGATGAGCGGGATGCCATTGCTTACCATCCTTTCGGTTAGCCTCTAAACAACTTCCGATATGGCCTCTCGAGGTGGGGAGCGATCGTCCAACGGAGGTCATAGGGGCTCTCACGGAGGCCGCACTGCCGTGCTGGTTGATGGTATGTCCTTGGCGTCAACCTTCGCAAGCCATGAGCAACTTGAGAAGGCAGTCGAGGAGTACCTCACCATTTCCGTGAGGGAGGCTGAAACCCTACGCCGGGTCGTGGACTAGTAGAAGGAGGAGATAGCATCCCTCCACCAACGAGTTGCCGAGCTGTCCCGGCGTTTGGAAGACCCGGGCCTGGCGGGAGATGTTAGGCCCTCGCAAGGGCCATTTTCTTTCTTTATGTATTTACCTTTTCAATAAATAAAAAGGCCTTTTTTGATAACTTCTTGTTCTCCGAGATCATCGTTTAGCTCAAAGAAAAATCACTCGTTTCTGTTTGAACTGTTGGGGGGCCTAGGTGGTCCTGCAGGTTTACGTGCTGAGTCGTGATCTCGTATGTGGAGCGAGACAAGCGTTTGGTTGGTAAGATTTCGGGGATTTAGTAGCAGGGGGAATTCCCTGGTTTTGTCTGGGGCTCATGGGTGGCCGTGTAGGGCCTGCCAAGGCCTGAAGGCGCATACTTTGTGTCTGTCAGTGGTTTTGCTCAGCGTGCATTTTTTCAAACCGGCCGAAGTTCTATGGACTATTTGGAAGTCCTTCGGCTTTAATTGGGTTTTGCATGCTTCGGTTTTTGCCGAGGCTTTATGCACTCCGGCTTTAGTCGGGGCTTTAGAATTCATTGCTAAGCCCAGCCGAGATTCGGAGACCTGTTGCTCGGCCCTGCCGAGGTTCGGAGAATTGTTGTTCGGCCCAGCCGAGGCTTGGAGAATTGTTGCTCGGCCCAGCCGAGGTTAGGAGAATTGTTGCTCGGCCCTGCCGAGGTTCGGAGAATTGTTGCTCGGCCCTGCTGAGGTCGGAGAATTTTCCTGCTTGAACAGGCAACTCGGTCATGCCGATGATTAGTAAGCAACATCTGTTTCTTTTCACTATTTTTGGTGATATAACTTGTGATGATTTATGTCATGAATTATGAAACATTGTGCTGATAAAAATTTATGGAAGCAAGCCTGTAGAGGGCGTACCCTACTGGTAGTATTTGCAGAGATTGTCCGAATTCCACGTCCGAGGGATGAATCTTTCGCTTAGATCTTGCAGCTTGTAGGTCCCTGGTCCGACGATCTCCACTACCTGGTAGGGGCCTTCCCAGTTTGGTGCCAGCTTTCCTTGCTTCAGCGGTTTAGAGACAGATGCTTTCCGGAGAATGAGGTTGCCTGGCAGGAACGCTTTCCCTTTGACTCTGGAGGCGTGGTAGCGGGCCACCCTTTGCTGATAGGCAGCCACTATGATTCGAGCTTTCTCTCTCTCCTCTATCAGGTCAAGGTTGGTGCGGAGCTGCTCATCGCTGGCTTCCTCCGAGTAGCTTTCCACCCGCAGAGAAGGGAGCCCTATCTCCATGGTGATGATGGCCTTTGTGCCGAAGGCCATCCGAAATGGGGTTTTGCCTATGGGTACTCTCGGGGTGGTGCGGTAGGCCCACAGGACATGGTGCAATTCGTCTACCCACCTGCCTCGGGCCATGGAGAGCCGAGCTTTGATACCTTGAAGCAAGGTCCTGTTGGTTACTTCGGCTGCTCCGTTGGCCTGCGGATGCCCGACCGAGGTAAGGTGGTGGCGGATTCCGTGCTCCTCGCAGAACTGGCGTAACTTCGGATTGTCGAATTGCCTGCCGTTGTCAGTGATGATGGTGTGCGGGAGGCCGAAGCGGCAGATGATGGACTTCCATACGAAATCCCTAGCCCGAGCCTCGGTTATTTGTGCAACTACCTCCGCCTCGACCCATTTGGTGAAGTAATCTATGGCGACGAACAAGAACTTCCGTTGCCCCACTGCGAGCAGGAAATGGGCTGAGAATGTCCATCCCCCACTTGGCAAAGGGCCAAGCGGAGGATATGGGGACCAGGCTGGCGGAGGTGAGCCTCTGAATGCTTGAGTGCCTTTGGCATGGGTCGCAAGTTCGGACAAGGTCGTCTGCCTCCTTCTGCATGGTCGACCAATAGTAGCCTTGACGCAGCACCTTGTGACATAGGGACCGGCTTCCCAGATGGTTGCCGCAAATCCCCTCATGCACTTCGCGGAGGGCATAATTTGCTTCGGACGGGCGAAGGCACCTGAGCAATGGCATGGAGAAGGACCATTTGTAGAGCTGATCGTCGATCAACACATAATGGGTGGCCTGTAGCTTTAGCCTTCTGGCTTCCCTTCGATCGGCCGGGAGTGACCCCTCTTTGAGGTACTTCAGGATGGGGTCGAACCACGATGGTTTGGCCTCAACTTGCATTACATGGTCAGCTTCCGCGATACTAGGCATTTCTAAAGTCTCCAGGTAGAATTTTCGTTCGGCGTCCATTGATTCCGCGGTCGCCAGTCGAGATAGCAGGTCGGCACGGGCATTTTCAGATCTAGGAATCTGAATAATCTCAAATTCGGGGAAATGAGAGAGTAGGCTCCGAACCTCTTGGAGATATCGGATCATGTTCGGCTCCCGGGCCTCAAACTCCCTCGTACGTGACCCGCCACTAGCTGGGAGTTGGTGAAGGCATTCAGTTTCTCCACCTTAAGGATAAGGGCGATCCGGAGACCGACTAGCAGGGCTTCATATTCAGCTTCATTGTTGGAGGCCGGGAAGGAGAAGCGGACGCCATATTCAAAAGTCGCCCCCTCCGAACTGGTGAGAACCAAGCCCGCACCGGAGCGATGAGCGTTGGATGACCCGTCGACATGGAGGAGCCACCGGGTGCCAGATTTTGGTTTCTCGGGGGAGTCAGGGGTGGAGCCGTCCTCTGGGATGGTACACTCGAGGAGGAAATCGGCTAGCACCTGAGCTTTAATGGCTGGGCGAGGCTGAAAACGGATGTCATGCTCGCTCAGCTCGATGGCCCACTTAGTCATTCTCCCTGATGTCTCCGGGTGGTGGACCACCGCCTTGATGGGTTGGTCAGTCAGGACGGTCACGGAATGCGCCTGAAAGTATGGCCGCAACTTCCGAACTGAGGTGATCAAGGCCAACACCATCTTCTCAATCCAGCTATACCTCGTCTCGCGTTACGGAGTAGCTTGCTGACATAATAAATTGGCTTCTAGACCTTGTTTTCTTCTCTGACCAGCACCGAGCAAACGGCACCTTCCGAAACAGCCAGATACAGGAATAATGTCTCCCCATGATTTGGACTGCTGAGGAGCGGGGAAGAGCCGAGGTACTTCTTGAGATTTTTGAATGATTTTTGACACTCGGGGGTCCACTGGAAGTTCTTAGCCGACCGGAGAGTTTTGAAGAAGGGGAGGCATCTTTCGGCTGAGCACGCCACGAAGCGGTTGAGAGCCGCTATCCTCCTGGTTAGGCGCTGGACTTCTTTAATAGACGCCGGGAGTGCCATCTGCTGTAGAGCTTGAATCTTCTGGGGTTTGCTTCAATACCCCGCTGAGAGACCATGAAGCCAAGAATTTCCTAGAGTTAATACCAAAGGTGCACTTAGACGGATTGAGCTTCATCTGATACTTGCGGAGTATCGCGAAGCTCTCCGAGAGGACCTCGACATGCTGTGATGCTTCTTTGCTTTTGACCAGCATGTCGTGACATACACCTCCATGTTCTGGCCGATTTGCTCCTTGAATACTTTGTTGACCAACCTTTGGTAGGTGGCTCCTGCATTTTTAAGACCAAAAGGCATAACATGGTAATAGTAAGTACCTCGGTCGGTTATGAAGGCGGTCTTTTCCTCATCTTTGGGGGCCATCCAAATCTGGTTGTAGCCGGAGTATTGTCCATGAACGTCAGCATTTGATGACCCGAGGTGGCATCCACAAGTTGATCAATTCGGGGGAGAGGGAAGCTGTCCTTCGGGCATGCTTTGTTGAGGTCAGTGAAATCAATGCACATCCACCACTTGCTGCTCGACTTCTTCACCATGACGACATTCGACAGCCAACTTGGGTAGTTCACCTCCCGAATGAAGTCCGTCTTGATGAGCTTATCAACCTCTTCTTCAATAGCTCTCTGCCGCTCAGGGGCAAAGCTCCTCTTCTTCTGCTTGATGGGCCGGTGCGTCTCGTTCACATTAAGGCGGTGGACGAGAACCTCAGGGCTGATTCCTGGCATGTCGAAGGCGGACCAAGCGAAAACATCGGTGTTGCTCGGAGGAAGTTGATCAGCTCCTGCCGGGACTCGTCTTTTAGCAGTGACCCGATCTTTATGGTTCGGTCGGGACGGGCCTCGTCCAACGGCACTTCCTCCAGTTCTTCGGCTGGTTCTCCCCGTTGCTCGACGAAGTCCTCTCGAGTGTCCAGCCCATCAACTTCCAGCATTCTAGACTGAAGGCTGGTGACGAAGCACTGCCGAGCCATGGTTTGGCTTCCCTGGACAACTCCAACTCCCCGCCCAGTGGGGAATTTCATATATAGGTGTGGGATGGAGACAACATCTTTGAGGGACATCAGGCCGGGTCTCCCAAATATTGCATTGTAGGGCAACCTGAGCTTAGTTACTAGGAAGTCCGTGTGAACAGTGGCCATAAGGGGCCAGGTTCCTGTGTGAACCATTAAGGTTACGACCCCTTCTGAAACGATAACATCGCCTGTGAATCCCATTAGGGTGCAATCCACGGCTCGAAGGTTTTCCATGAGCAATCTCATCTTGGCAAACACATCGAGGTACAAAACATTCACAGAACTTTCACTGTCAACGAGGATCCAGCTTACATCATAGTCATTTAAATTGAGGGATACAACCAGTGCATCGTCATGGAGGAACTGTATCCCTCAGAGATCATCATCGGAGAAGGAGAGCTCGCTCGTTCGTGCTTTCTTTGGCGCCGATCCTTTGTCATCATTTCTGGAGTTCGAGTCACTGGCTTCCTCGATCATGTTGATGTGGCCGATCACAGGCGGATTTGGAGGAGGAGGAGGCTGCTGAGGCTCGGGCTGGCGGTCGCCCCCTTGTCCTGTCTTGGGTGCCCTCCTGAACTGGTTCAGTCGGCCCCATTGAATCAGCCTCTCAATCCCATTCTTCAACTGCCAACATTCCTTGGTGTCGTGGCCATGCTCTCTGTGATAGCGGCAGTATTTGGTGGGGTCCCTCCGAGTTGGGTTCCCTCGGAGAGGAGCTGGCTGGGAAGCTGGCACTCTATCTCCATGAGAATTTGTGCCCTGGGTACAGTGAGCGAGTGTACCGGTCAAATCGCCTGGGCGGGCTTCGGGAGCGATTTCTCGTGGCGGCGGGGGAGCTTTTTGGCGATGAGGCGGGCTTGGTTGACGGACGGGTCGGTGCCTGTCGGAACCTTTAGGTTCTTCTTCTTCGCCAGCTCGGCACGGATAACTCTCCGCGATTCTTCGACCCTAGCGTATTTGTCTGCCATGGCCATCATATCGGAGAGGTTCGGGGGGTAGCTGACTTCCATTGCCAGGTAGAAGTCGCTCTCCTTCAAGACTCCCCCTGCTAGGGCAGACATGGCCACCTCATGATTAAGGTGGTCCACTTCCAGCATGGCCTTGTTAAAACGGCCAAGGTAATTTCTCAAAGACTCCCCCTCTCTCTGCTTAACTTCGGAGAGGGAGTCGGATCTCCGCCGGTGATGGCGGCTACTGACGAACTGGCCAATAAAAAGATGGCTCAGCTCGTCGAATGAATCAACGAAACCTGGTTTCAAGGCGTTAAACCAGGTTTGGGCGGATCCTCTGATGGTGGAAGGGAAGGCACGACAGATGATTACGTCGGATGCCCCGTGGAACATCATTATTGACTGAAAGCTACTAAGATGATCATCCGGATCAGAAGAGCCATGGTAGGGCTCAATGGCGGGAAGCTTAACATGGGAAGGAATCACTTCCTCCATGATCCCTTTGGAGAAAAGGATGCCCTGCTCTGCCTTGGGCTGAGGCGGATGGGCCTGCTTGGTGGCGTCCAGCTCCTGACGCATCTCCCAGATTTATCGACGGATCTCCTCTTTAGATGTAAGAGGAGGAGCTGGGCGAGGAGAGTGCGGGGACGGCATCGAATCATGGTGGGAGGACACCGGAGAGAGGGACCGGGCTCGCCGAGATTTGGGAGGATCCCTGTTGAAGCCACCTCGTGGGACCGATTTGTCCCCTTTGGGTCGGTGTGGGGGGTCCGTGGCTTCAAGCGGACCAAAAGAGGAGGTGGCCGGAGAGAAAGGAACTGCGGCCTCCTCATGAAGGCATGGAGCAGGAGGAATTGCGAAGCGCTCCTGAACCAGATAGGTCAGGGCTTGGACCTGCTGGACCAGCATAGCGAACTGGTCCTGGGTCACCGGGGTGGCTGGCGATGACGAGGTCTCGACTGGCGGCGGCTGCGGCGCCGCGTTGCTTGTCGGATCAGGCCTTTGAGAGACGACCTGGTCCTGGGCTTCAGAGGTTGCTCTTCTCCGATTAGCCATTGAAGAGGTTCCACTCTAGATCAAGATCCTTGTCTCCTTTTTCAAGTTTTGACGGGACTTGAGGCCCTTCCTCTAGCGCCAATCTGTAGCCGCCGGGATCTGTGCTCCGACTCGGGCGCGATCGGTCTCCTGATCTGGGTTTCCTTCTAGGAGGACCTACACAGAAGTCCTCACACGAGAGGCATTGGGGGTGGCCCTCCGCGGAAGACCCTTCGACGCTCAAGTCAGTAGGGATTGGCGATCAACAGAAATGGGGAGAAGGATCTCTCTGGGGAGTCCTTCCAGGGGTGGTCAATCGGGAGCTCTAGGGGAGCGCCGATGAGCAGCGGAGGAGAGAGAGAGTGAGTGAGAGTGAGGGTGAGCCAGGGGCTATGAGCGCATATCTGAGAGAATCTGGGAATGTTGCATTTATATTCAATCACCTAGATCTTGAGCGCCTTCTGGAAGGTTCGAAGGTTGTTGGGATTCGAATCAAGCTGTTATGAAGCCGGTGGGATCCGTATCCTGTTTGTTAAAGGATCAACGGCTGGGAGGGCCCCCTGATGGCCCGAGATCTGATGAGTGCGTAGGTCCTAGGCCGTTA
The DNA here is from genome assembly GCA_900491605.1 of Calamus simplicifolius. Lineage (NCBI taxonomy): Eukaryota > Viridiplantae > Streptophyta > Magnoliopsida > Arecales > Arecaceae > Calamus > Calamus simplicifolius. The sequence continues at coordinate 567,023 of UESW01004546.1, read as the reverse complement.
TTCTAGATCCTAGACCAATCCTCAATATGATTCTTTGTTTGGGATTCTGTTAAGATAGGCCTAGGCTCTCCCGCGTCGGGTTCCACGGAGGTGAGTATCGAGTCATGGATTGCTCAGGGGAGCCGAGCTATGGGAAGCTCGGTAAGAGCTGAGCTATGAGTGGCTCGGTAGAACCGAGCCATAAGTTGCTCGGCCCGCAGGACCACATTAGTTGGTTCATTCTTCATAGGCGTAACGTAGCGGGCGGAGGGATGGGGCTGATCTTAGCCCTTTCGCACGATTGTTAATGCAATGGCGATTTTACCCCTCAACAGTGGGTTAGGCGGGAGGGCATTTTCTGAAGTGCTCTAATTAAGCTCCTTTTGGACTAAATTTTATCATTGGAGGGGTGTTCGTATTCCTCCCGCTGATGGAGTTTTGCGATAATTTGGGCTACCCGTTGGGTTAAATGGATTCTTGACCCGCCGAATTGACTTGGAGGCTCAATGAAAGACAACAGGATACGGTGGAAAACATAAAATTGGCACCCAAACCAGAAAGCTGGAAACTCTGAGAGGACGGAGCTCAATTGCAGGTAATATGCCAGCATTGATAGCATTCGGCTGTTCCGGTAGATAATATCGTATTATTTATTTAAATCCAGCTTACAAGATTTTGGGCTTCATTTTCATGTTTCCGCTGGCTAAAGGGTAAAATGCTGGAACACTTGGAATAGAGAGGCGAATGCAATCGTGGTGCTTTCTTTCCGCCTTCGGGCAAATCTACGGTTTCTTGCTCCGGACTGCTGGTGGCGGAGTTATAATCGGAGGGCAGACAGGTGCGGGGTTCGTCTCAGAACATTTTGCAACAGACATTATAAGGCACCAGATAACGAAATCTTGTTGCTGTCGAACAAGATTTTTTAATCTAATAGCGAGATTCCAATCATGCCCGTCACCATATATATATATATATATATATATATATATATTACTGCAGTAAAATGAAGGTGCTATTTCCCATGTTCAGCTTCAACCAGATTTATTTAGAACAATTATTTCTACTGAAAAAGGTGTGGTTGTGTTACCCAAAAAAAAAAAAAAGTGATGATTGTAATAATAGAAGTTGATAATCGTGATGCTATTGTTTACTGAATATAATTACTATTTCAAATATAAACAAATCTCAAGTAAAACAAATTCAATGCCTTCGTGTACATAAAATGAAAAAGGTTTGAATAAATTTAAATTTATTAGATTCCGAACATTATACCATATGAATTATTATATTGTACTTCTAAAATCATTTGTACCTACTTATTAATTAGGTTGAAGAATATCAAGAATACCAAAACATATAAATTATGGTTTTACGCTTTTTTTTTTGGTAGTATAGATCATGTTGAATAAGTTAGATCTTCAACTTAGATAATCTATAATTCATTTTGAATTAGTAACTCCATTTTCAAAGTGTTCATATAAAAGATAATGCATATTTGATACATAGAATTAATAGGAACTTTCAAATCATATGAATTTAATAGCAATAGTTGAGGGATGGCAGGTCTCTCTCTCTCTCTCTCTCTCTCTATATATATATATATATATATATGATGTATTTATGCATGTATTAATTGAGCACAAATAACTCATAGTGATATAACTAATAAACTATAAAGGACACGATACATGCTATATAAATTGCAGTTCAAAATCATTAGACTTCATCTAAATGTTTTAAAATATATAAACATAAAATTTCTATTGATTTTAATGTCTCTAAACGATAGATCAAATAAAGAAGCATGATGCTATCAAAATTCTTTTTCTTACTGATTCGATGCATGGTATATATAATAAAAGAAAATCTAAAAAATACAAGACTTCTTTCTTGTTATTTAAGCATTCTGTGCCATGATTGATAATTTCAATTTGGTTTTGAGAGATTTATCATTGACTTCCACTAGATAACACTGGAGTTCGTTTTGGTCTATGCCTCCGTCTACATAAAGTGAGAAAGGTTTGAATAAATTCTATTGAATAAATTCTACGTATCAAATTTATTGACCAAAATATCTATATTTTTTAAGAAAAGAAATATTTTAAAGAAAATAGATTTAGATAATAAGTTGGATATAGAAAATATATTGTATCAGAAGGATAAAATGGGATGAAGATTGTCCATAACATGAGAAAATACGAATGCTGTTTATGAGATTGACAATCGATATGGCTGTTTTTATTTCCCATCGGTGATATTTTCAACCTACTAATATAGAAAGACTCTAAAAAATAAAATATTTCACAATTATTGTAACATACGTGCATAATATTAATATGATTTTAATGGACATATAACGTTGGTATTGTATCAAGTCTCAACACAACTCCTTTGCCATGTAGAGAGAGGGAGAGAGAGAGAGAGAAAAAAAAAATCAAACTTCTCCCTTGTTTACTACTTTTTGTATGCAACAAAGCATTTCTCAAGCCAAAGAGGATGCCTAACGACCCCAAAAGAACCCTAGCTAGGAAGGTTCTAATCATATCAGTCTTAGCATTCCTTATCGTCCAGACAAATAGATTAACGTATCAAGAGGATAAAATGGGATGAAGATTGTCCACAATACGAGAAAACAAATGCTCACACCTGGTGTACCGTTGCTCATGGCCGCTGGGATGATGAGAAAGCCTCCAGACACCACAAGCATTATGAATACGAGAAGAGCCTTGAAAGCCATATCGTCTTTGGATGGTACGAGCAGCGATCATGTCTACTCGCATATATAAAAGGCACGGATGGCGAGTGAACAACACGTCCGGGTCTCCCTGGAGGACCCTTTTGGATGATGGGCGGTCACGGACGGTGTTACCGCGAAGTTGCCCAGGGTGCTGGGTGAAGCTGCGATACTTTTTACTTAAATATATATGTAATTAAGCATTTGAAAGTTTTACACCTGATTTTTTTTTTTGGAAAATATGAATTAGCTGGAGTATAAAATATCAAAAAAAAAAGTCTTCTTAGGATTTTGTTTAGTTAGGAAGCATTGTAGAAAAAACCCTTTCGGTCCTGCTCCATAACCTCGATCAGCAATCGTATGAACTAGCATTTATTAAGAGACCCTCATATTTCTTCCCTCAAAAATAGACAAACCCTCCTGACCTTCCTCTGGCACGTACCTACTACTCCATTACCCTGACTTGTACGTGGAGGTATGAAAGCCTATTTAATTTCATCTTCTACGTTACTTGGAATGGCACTGGATCGAAAATGGGCACCTGCTGCCCAATCCTTGCTTTCTTCTTCCTTTTCTCAAGACTTGGATGCGGGGACGGTATAGCTTGAAATTTTCTGAGACACAATGTCATGGCCTGACACGCATGTATCGCTTTCCGCAACACCTTGGGTTCCAATCAAAGTAGCACAAAATCATTGTATAAAAGCACAGGGAAAGTTCCTTTGGCTCGCTAAAACTAATTAATTTGGCAAGTCCATACTGAACCAACTGATGGAGCTTAGCGTTAGTGGCTTAAATCAGTTGGGGTTTAAGTGCATTAATTCTCCTTTATTTATGGTTTCTGTTAATAAGACCTAGTCTTTAGGGATTAGTTGATTACGTTTGAATTATTCTGTTCTACTTACCATGTTCTTAGGATGAAAAACGTAGGTTGTTATTTTTCAGTTGTAAAAGGCTTTATATAAGCCAAAAGTTTCAGTTCAATAAATAAGCTTCATTCTCCCAATTGTGTGAATAGTAAGTTTCAACAATTGGTATCAGAGCAAGGTCACATGGCCTGATTGAGTGAGGTTAAGAATTCGTAGAATTCTTAAAGAGAGAAAACAGTGAGTGAAACAAGAGAGAAAGAGAAAAGAAAACAGTATGGCAGCAGAAGGAAACTTTGTGCAACCTGCAATCCCTAGGTTTGATGGTCACTATGATCATTGGGCCATGTTGATGGAGAATTTTCTTCGATCTAAGGAGTACTGGAGTTTGATTGAAATTGGGATACCTGCAGTTGCAACTGGAGTAGAACCAACTGAGGTGCAGAAGAAGGCAATGGAGGATCAAAGATTGAAAGATTTAAAAGTAAAGAACTATCTTTTTCAATCTATTGATCGAACGATCATGGAAACCATCTTGAATAAAGAGACTGCAAAGGGCATATGGGATTCGATGAAGCAAAAATATCAAGGATCCACCAAGGTGAAACGTGCTCAATTGCAAGCTCTTCGGAGAAATTTTGAGATTTTGGGAATGAAAGAAGGTGAGAGTGTTGATGATTACTTTGCAAGGACTCTTACCATAGCAAATAAAATGAAAGCTCATGGTGAGAAAATGGAGCAGATTGCTATAGTGGAGAAGATCCTGAGATCAATGACACCAAGGTTTGATTATGTGGTGTGTTCAATTGAAGAGTCAAATGATCTTGCAATCATGACTATTGATGAACTTCAGAGCAGTTTATTGGTGCATGAGCAGAGAATGAGAAGTCACAAGGAAGAAGAACATGCTTTGAAGATCACAGGTGGAGAAAGGTTTGAAGCAAGGGAGGATGACAGAGTTGGAGGCAGAGGCAGGGCTCGTGGAGGCTATAAAGGCCGAGGAAGAGGCCGAGGGAGACAATCACTCAACAAAGCCATCATCGAGTGCTACAAGTGTCATAAATTAGGGCATTTTCAGTATGAATGCCCTACTTGGGAGAAAACTGCCAACTACACAGAGCTTGATGAAGAAGAGGAACTGCTCCTCATGTCCTATGTGGAACTTCATAACTCAAGAAGAGAGGAGGTATGGTTTCTTGATTCTGGTTGTAGTAACCACATGAGTGGTAATAAGCTTTGGTTTTCAAATTTGGATGAAAGCTTTAGACAGTCTGTAAAGCTAGGAAATAATACTAGAATGGCTGTGATGGGAAAGGGGAACATTAGATTGAATGTTGATGGAGTGATTCAAGTGATCAGTGAAGTGTTTTATATCCCAGAATTAAAGAACAACTTATTGAGCTTAGGTCAATTACAGGAGAAGGGATTAACCATACTTATTCAGCATAATATGTGCAAGTTGTTTCATTCTACTAGAGGCTTAATTATGCAAACAGCAATATCTACTAACAGAATGTTCGCAGTGTTAGCCACTATGTCTTCAAAAGAATCAACTTGTTTTCAGGCAACCAGTGAAAATGATGCTTACTTGTGGCATTGTCGATTTGGTCACCTGAGCTTCAAGGGCCTGAGTACACTATATACCAAGACAATGGTCAAAGGCTTACCTCCACTCAAATCTCCTACAAAAGTGTGTACTGATTGCCTTGTTGGGAAGCAACATAGGGACTTAATTCCTAAGAAAAGTCTCTGGAGAGCAACACAAAAGCTGCAGCTTGTTCATGCAGATATTTGTGGACCCGTGAAGCCTGAATCCAATGGCAAAAAGAGGTACCTGCTTACTTTTATTGATGATTTTAGTAGGAAATGTTGGGTATATTTCTTATCAGAGAAGTCCGAAGCATTTGGCATGTTCAAAAGGTTTAAGAGCTTTGTTGAGAAGGAATCTAGTGTTTTGGTGTGCTGTCTACGCACAGATAGAGGTGGTGAATTTACCTCTAGTGAATTCAATGAGTTCTGCAATTCAAATGGTATTAAAAGACAACTTACTGCTGCCTATACCCCTCAGCAAAATGGAGTTGCTGAGAGAAAAAATAGAACAATTATGAATCTAGTAAGGAGCATGTTATCAGGAAAACAAGTTCCTAAAGATTTTTGGCCCGAGGCAGTAAATTGGTGTGTGCATGTTCTAAACAGAAGCCCTACATTGGCTGTAAAAGATATCACACCTGAAGAGGCATGGAGTGGCATTAAACCATCAGTGGAGTACTTTCGAGTTTTTGGCTGCATTGGTCATGTTCATGTTCCCGATGCTCAAAGAACAAAGTTGGATGCCAAGAGTTTCAAATGTGTGTTACTGGGTGTGAGTGAAGGAACTAAAGCCTATAGACTCTACAACCCTGTTACAAAAAGGATTGTGGTGAGCCGAGATGTAGTGTTTGAAGAGAATGAGAATTGGGATTGGGGAAAGAATGTAGAAGAGGTAACAGGTGATGTACTTGATTGGGTGATGAAGAAGATACAGAAGAGAGAAATGAGCATAGTGAAAGTGAAGATGTAATTGGGGAGCACGAGCAAGCAGATGCAAGAGCTGTGGCAAGATCACCTTCATCAGGTTCACTTGGGAGAAATGAGTCTAGTCCACTTAGAGAACGAACAAGAAGAGTGCCTCATTGGATGGAGGATTATGTCACAGGTGAAGGGTTGTCTGAAGGTGAGGAAATGAACAACCTGGTGTTGTATACTTCAGCTGGAGATCCATGTTCTTTTGAAGATGCATCAAGGTGTTCGAAATGGAGGGTGGCTATGGATAGTGAGATAAGCGCAATAGAAAGAAATGGTACTTGGGAGTTAACTGATTTGCCAAAGGGAGCAAGGAAGATAGGAGTAAAGTGGATATTCAAAACAAAGCTCAATGAACGAGGTGAAGTTGACAAGCACAAGGCCCGGCTTGTAGCAAAAGGTTATGCACAACAATATGGTATTGATTATACTGAAGTATTTGCTCCAGTTGCTAGATGGGATACCATTAGGATGATTCTGGCTCTAGCTGCACAAAGAGAATGGTGTGTGTATCAACTAGATGTAAAGAGTGCTTTTTTACATGGGGAGTTGAATGAAGATGTGTTTGTGGAGCAACCTCAAGGTTATGTGAAGAAAGGAGAAGAGCATAAAGTTTACAAGTTGAGAAAGGCATTGTACGGGTTAAAGCAAGCTCCTCGAGCTTGGTATATCAGAATTGAGTCATATTTCATCAAGGAAGGTTTTGAGCGTTGTCAAAATGAGCACACACTGTTCATTAAATCTCAAGGAGTGGGTAAGATGTTGATTGTGAGTTTGTATGTAGATGACTTGATATTTACAGGAAGTGATGAAGGTATGTTTGAAGAATTTAAGGTCTCAATGAAAATGGAGTTTGATATGACAGATTTGGGCAAGATGAAGTATTTTCTTGGGGTTGAGATTGTGCAAAACAGTGAGGGAATTTTCTTGAGCCAAAGAAAGTATGCACAGGAGGTATTAGAAAGGTTTGGTATGGAGAACTCAAATTCAGTAAAGAACCCTATGGTACCAGGGTTTAAGCTTATGAAAAATGAAGATGAAGCTCGTGTGGATGTGACACAATACAAACAAATGATTGGCAGCTTAATGTATCTAACTGTGACAAGGCCTGATCTTATGTATGTTGTGAGTTTGGTTAGCAGATATATGGAGAGGCCAACAGAGTTACACATGCAAGCTATGAAGAGGATTCTGAGGTATGTAAAGGGGACTGTTGAACTGGGAATTTGTTATAAGAAGGGAGGTGAAAGTGATGAGAAGATGGTAGCATTTTCTGACAGCGATTATGCTGGGGATATTGATGATCGCAAGAGTACATCAGGGTATGTTTTTATGTTAAGCAGTGGAGCTGTTGCCTGGTCTTCCAAAAAGCAACCAGTTGTCACCCTTTCAACCACCGAAGCTGAGTTCATTTCTGCAGCTTCATGTGCCTGTCAAGGAGTTTGGATGAGGAGAGTTCTTAAGCAACTTGGTTGCAGCCAAAGTAAGTCAACTGTCATTTATTGTGATAATAATTCTGCTATTAAACTGTCCAGAAATCCTGTCATGCATGGAAGGAGCAAGCACATAGATATCAGATTTCATTTCCTCCGTGAGTTGTGTAAGGATGGTGTGATAGAACTTGTGCACTGCAATTCACAAGATCAGGTGGCAGACATCATGACCAAGCCTTTGAAGTTGGATGCCTTTGTGAAGTTACGGGACTTGCTTGGGTTGTGTAGAATGCCAAGTGAGTAAACTGATTACTTGATGCAATGCAGTTTAAGGGAGGAATTGATGGAGCTTAGCGTTAGTGGCTTAAATCAGTTGGGGTTTAAGTGCATTAATTCTCCTTTATTTATGGTTTCTGTTAATAAGACCTAGTCTTTAGGGATTAGTTGATTACGTTTGAATTATTCTGTTCTACTTACCATGTTCTTAGGATGAAAAACGTAGGTTGTTATTTTTCAGTTGTAAAAGGCTTTATATAAGCCAAAAGTTTCAGTTCAATAAATAAGCTTCATTCTCCCAATTGTGTGAATAGTAAGTTTCAACACCAACTCCCACGTTGGCATAGCAAAAAACTTTTTAAGCACCCGTAAAGTGCATGGAAAAATTTATAGGGCCGATAATACTTGACCTGGCAGCATCATACATAACCGCGCTTCTAGTTCTTGACAATAATTCTCTCCAATAACACCAATATAAACTGGTAACAAAATATATAGAGAAAATTGTATGTAGACGGAATGGGCTTGCCATGACATTGCTCTGTTTTACATGAAGCAGTACGAATACAGCACACTTTGCAGGACTGTGAAGGCATAACATCACCCTCTGATGTTACCACATCTCTTGCGAGGGTAAGCATGGTCGATGGTATCGGCCATGACTGCATGGTTCCATTTCAAAAATGTGACTTTCTGATTTAAAGTAACATTATGCTTATATGGAGCAACATTATACTTGGTCCGATATAATAAACTAAGAGGAATGATTAAGTTATTATTTTGCAAATTTTGTATAATAATTCAATTAATTATTGATTTTGGAAGAAAAAAGATTAATATTTTTGTATAATGGTATTTATTTAGAGTTTGGAATAATCTTGCTTTTGCATGTAAGAAAAGATAAATGATACATAAATAGCTGAGTATATTTATTAAATATCCAACACATATTCTTTTTAAGATTTACTGCTCGAATTATTCTTGTATTTAGGAACAAAATTATAAGGAATCCTCCAACATATGCATCATATTATAAGAAAAAATAGATATAATCATTCCTAGCAAAGTTAGCAATTAAGTAAATTATTTATGAAAAAGTACTATGCAACCAGCCTATAGCCATCAAATACGGAACCAAACGGTATAAAATTTTGTGAACACATATTATGCTATGCATTCTTATTTAGAGCAGTAATAATGTTTAAGTCAATATCTCGTGTTCGCCTTGTGATTCTATTTGTCCAACCCTCTTTTCCCTTTTCATTTCGCACGTATACCATATCCTCCCTTGGCAGTCGTATGGAGTGGGACCCTGGCATTTATTGACAGACCCTCATTTTCTTCCTCTATCGCCTATTCCACCACTGAATTAAGAGTGATAGGAAAGTTCAATCACCATCTTCGTCGTCTACATGACTTGGAAGGGCAATGATGTGAAAAGGGGCACCTGCTAGTTGCTGCGAAATCTCGGTTAATTTTCTTTATCATTCACTGAAGACTTGGACTTTGGAATGGTAGCTTGAAATTTTCTTCGACCCAAAGTCATGGCCTGGCACATCATTATCGCTTTCCGTTATAGTTTGGGCTCCAGTCAAAGCAACACAAAAGTCATTTTGGAAAAGTACTTTGGCCCATATTTTTAAAGGTTTTCTTTGGCTTGCTGATTTTGATTGGGCAAGTCCACCGAACCACCTCCCGCAATGGCGTAGGACAATAGTAAAGCGCTTCTCGTTCTAGATAATAATTCTCACTAAACACATTAATTCCCTTGGAACAAACTGTGTAGGGAAATACATGACGTTGTTTTTTTTTTTTTGGTACAGCCGGACGATTACACCATTTTAGGGTGAGTCAAGCCTGATATATTTGGAATAAAATAAAATTTGGAATAAAATAAAATTTGAAATAAAACAAGCGGACAAGTATCACCCTGATTCCAGCTCCAGAAACCAGAATGGTCGGTAACCCTGGCGGCGATCCAATTGGCCGCAGAGTTAGCTTCCCTGAAAACTTACTGAATGAGGGCACAATGAACATCCTGAAGACTAGTACGAATGTCGATGATCAAAGGGTTGGATGGCACGCAGACACCGGGGTATTGACGGAGCCATCGGATAACAGTAATTGAGTCACCCTCAATGATAAGACTGTGGGCGCCTAGGACACGGATAGCATAGGAGATACCTGCCCAAGCATCAGCCAACTCCGCTAGGGGCATAGATGAGTCAAGCGAACTAAAACCCCCAGCAGCCAGCAACTCACCATTCGGCTCTCGTATAATAAAAGCTGAGCTAGCAGATCTCCCCCTAACACTCTTGTCAAAATTGATTTTGACAAACCTAAGGGAAGGGGGCTCTCAGGAGATGAAGATCGTATGTCAGTGCGCTGACTGGGCAGCATGGGAGCTTCAGAGTCCAAGGCTATCAAAATCGAGAATAGAGTGATGGGAGGTGTACTCCACAGCTAAGGATAAAGCAGTCCTGACAATCCTATAAGAATGAGCCAACTCCTCAGTAAACACCAGCTGATTATGAGATAGCCTGATCTAGTAAGCAATGTAAGCTCTCATTGTAACCCTCTGATGGAATCGTCTCTCCATATCCTGCCTGATCAAACCCAAAAAGGAGATTCGAACATTAGAAGAGTCAGTATCCCAGGGCAGATCGCCAGAGCTCTGCCATATCTGTCTGGCCCTAAAGCAAGTGAAGATAGCATGGTTAATCGACTTCTCCTTAAGACCACATAAAGGGCAAGTGGGCTGGATGCTTAGCCCATGCCTAGAGAGAAGAGCATAAGTGGGGAGACAGTCCCTGGCCAGCTTACACACAAATAGCCGAACCCTCGGATGGATAGGAAGATGCTAGATCCAAGCCACATCCAATTGCTGCTGGGCTTGAGGCCTATAAATTCGCAGGAGGTCCCTCATAGGAGCCTGAGGCAATAGGATCTCCTCCAAACCCTGAAGTCAGGGGTATGACCTTGAATGAGAGGAATAGACAGAATATGCCGATAGAGGTCATCCCCAAAGAGAGTAGACAACAATGCGGTGTGCCAAACAGAGTGCTCCTGGACGATTAAGTCAGAAACAGTCATACCACTGGGGATAGCATTGCTTACAAAGGTAGGCCACCGAGATAGGGGGAGATCAGCAATCCACGTATCTCGAACAACATCCACAGAGACTCCATCACCAATCATCCATGATATACTACCCAGGATGTCCGGTGCATGCTGACAAACCTCTTTTCAAAAGAATGAATGCCCATGGGAAGACTGAGGCTCCTCAGAAGAAATCCAATCTCCATACTTAGCATGCATGAAGGTGCTCCACATACAATGCGGTTCAAGCATAAACCGCGTAGCGTGCCTAGCAATCAAAGCCTCCATCCTGATAGTAAGGGACTGGATTCCCAAACCCCCCTCTGAGATAGGTAAACAAACAATATCCCAGGCCACAAGGTGAGTACCATGACCGTCCTACATGGATGCCCAAAGGAAGTCCCTGAAGTATCTCTCAATCTTCCTCAAACAAGTCAATGGAATAGCTGCATTAGATAACAGATAGAGAGGAAAAGATGAGAGCACAGATTGTAAGAGGGTAATCCTCACCATCATCGAGAGCCCGGTAACTTTCCAACCATCCAACCGAGCACAGACACGCCTCTCCAGATCATTGAAATCAGAACTCCAAGGCCTTCTCCTAGTAACAGGGATCCCCAGATAGGTCAGCCAGTCAGCTATGAGCGAAATACCCAGGATTTGCGTGATAGCCTGCCTTAAGTTAGGTGATGTCAAAGGGCTGAAGCATATCAAAGATTTACTCAGATTAATCCTCTGACCAGAGGCTCTGCAGTAAGAGTGAAGTAAAGAGGCAAATATGGAAGCATTGCTTATAGAAGCCTTGCCCAGGAGGATGCAATCATCGGCAAATAACAAATGAGACAACGCGGGCCCTCGGGGCCCCGCACTGTAGGGGATGAGACAAGATTCCTGCTGTGCCTAATAAGAGACCTCGATAGAGCATCCGTCGAAAGAATGAACAGAAATGGTGAAAGAAGACATCCCTGCTGCAACCCAACCTCCGAGTGAAAGTAATCAGTCTGGCTCCCATTAATAAGGATCGAAAAAGATGGACGGTAAACGCAGGCCATAATCCAGTCAATAAAGAGCTCCACAAACCCAAACTCCTGAAGGGTGTAGCGAAGGAAAGCCCAGCTCAGTCTATCATAAACTCTCTCCATGTTCAGCTTAACAGCCATAAGACGATGACGACCAGGAGCTCAATGGAGATCATGCATGAATTCTTGGGCAAGTAGGGCATTATCAGTAATGCTGTGCCCTCTAAGAAAAGCACATTGTTCTAGAGAAATAAGGTGAGGGATCACAAGCCACATCCGGGAAACCAAGAGGCACGCACAAACCTTATATAAGGTTGTGCAAAGACTGATAGGCCGAAAGTGCTGGGGAGAGAACGGATTCAACCGTTTCGGAACCAGAGTAACAAAGGTATGATTCCACTCAGTGGAAATAACTTTCAACTGAAAGACTAATTGTATGGCCTGCACAACAATTCCTGCCCCAGGATGCCCCAATAATGATGGAAGAATAAAGGTGGAAACCATTAGGCCTCGGGGCCTTATCCGCACCAAGATCCCATAATGCCATCCGAATATCCTCCACCGAAAAAGGCCTGATAAAGATGTCGTTCTCAATGGTGGAAACTCTATTAGGGATTGAAACAGGGCAAACAGGGAGCCCATCATCAGTAATCTCAGTCCATCTCGATCGAAAAAAATTAAAAATCTGATCCCTAATAACCTGGTCATCCTCCTGTAAGTGCCCTTCATCATCAGATAATCACCTAATGCGGTTCGTCGCATGGCGCTTTATAGTGGCTCGATGAAACAATCTAGTATTACAATCCCCTTCCTTGTTCCACTGAATCCAGGACCTTTTTTTCCAAAAAATCTCCTGCTGCCGAAGAAGGGAATGATGAAGCGACAAACTAGAATGGAGGGTGATGGGAATTATATTCTAGATATGAATCAAATTCATGAAAATATACAAGAAGATAATATAAAATTCCCAGACGCCCAGGATCCTTATGACAGATTCATTAAATCTCAAATAAAATCTAAAATATTAGATTTATTCATACCTAAGTCCTTTATCGATGTAGAAAAGGATGAAGCTGATGAATCCTCTACCACTAGCCGTCCACGTGTCCGGCCTCTAACGGTGATCCATGCGGAGAAGAGTGGATGAAGACCTTCAAGGTATGAAGATGACACTTTGGGAGAGAGGGGTGCTAGCGCCTCTTTAATCCCTTATAGAAATACAGAAGATATTTCTGAAGATCTAAAAGATCTATTCTTTTTCTTCTCATGCTCTCACTTCCTAGGAGGAAGGAACTATTTATTGGATGAGAAAAAAATGTTCCAAGGGAGAAGAAGAGACCTCTTTTCATGGTAATGTCATGGTAACATTAATCCAAAGAAACAGAAGAAACTCTCATTCTCATGGTAACGTCATGGTAATGTTAATCCAAGGAAATAGAAGAAACTCCCATTCTCATGGTAACGTTAATTCAAGTGTCACAATCTCAGCCATTGAAATTAGGAGTTGGTTATCTCATAACTACATGTCCCAATTTGTACATGTTCATCATCAAACCGTAGAGATTCATCATGCCTCATCCCATGGGCTTGATTCCATCTTCACATGACTAAGATTGACCATCCATACCCAAATAATCATAGCCATCCATCACATGGATCAAGTCATATTTGGGTATCCAAGTATTTGTTCATCATATGCACAAATAATTTCTCCTTAACATTCCTTCTACTATAATAGATCATATCCATTATTATTTTATCTTCTTTAAATTGGGTCTCACCCAATTATTTAATTGATCATCTTATCTGAATTAAATCTAATTTAATTCTCATTTTAATTCATCCAAAATTCTCCTTAATGCGTGTGTCCCATTAGGCCCTTTAACATGTTGGCAATAATCATGTCCTAATCAAAGACCCTAGGAATGATTGGACAACTCTTTGTCCAAGTCAACAACATGATTATAGATCATGAGAGGCCTCTAGCAAAGCATCATGACCACTCAACCGCTAAAGGTTTTATTGACGTGACCATCAACAACACCTGTCCATGAACGGTTACCGTATGATCAAATCCTTTCATCACATATCCCAGATCAATCAGTGGTATGGAATATGTCAACCATGTAATTGATCTTTGTTTACTTGATCTCAGAAAAAATTGATTCATATGAATTAGAACTTCAAACCATTTTAAATTCCAACTCAACCTTGCAAGGATTTAACAATCAATTTAATCCATCAAGTGGCCATGGGATATAACCCTTTCTATCAAGGGAGACGAATCCTATCTTGATCAACATCATATTCATGTGCTTCATGTCATACCCAACTGACACCATATTTGTTACCCATGGCTAGAGCGACATTTGGATGTTGTCAAAGCATGACATTCTACACATGAGATGCAATGAAGATCTCAAGTCAAAGGATCACTCAAACCACTGTCATTAGAGATCAACCATCGACACTATATAGAATATCCGTATGGGATCTCTGTATGGGTCATCCAATGCATCGTTACAATAACAAGCATCCGCACACCTATCCAAGTATCTTCATACTTCAGCTTGTAAAATCAGCTGCTCACCCCAAGGGTTAAGAAATGCAATGTGTGCTAGTCTCACAGTGTTCGATGGTGTCCAGTCCCATCTACACATCGACTAGGGAAGTTTAAAGAATTAACCATAACGTGCAATTTGAATATCACAATTTGTAATCTATATTACAAATTCCATATGCACAGTTCACATTCTTTTGGACTTTATCTCACAGATAAATATGTCAAATAAATGACATCTGAATAGATAAAGAAACCATTTTATTTGATTTGTATTCATAGAATATATACAACATTCAATCGAATTGGATCTAGGGCATACACTAACAATCTCCGACTTGCACTAGAGCCATTCACCCATGTATTTAATACCGAGTGACTTAACATGATTATCATGCTTCTGTTGCGGCAGGGCTTTAGTGAGTGGATCAGCTACATTATCCTCAGTGAGGACTCGTTCTATTTTTACATCATTTCTACCAATAATCTCTCTAATTACATGGTATCTCCTCAGTATATGTTTGGACCTCTGATGAGACCTTGGCTCCTTAGCTTGCGCAATAGCTCCATTGTTGTCACAATACAAGTGTACTGGATCAGCAATGCTTGAACCACACCAAGTTTAGTGATGAACTTTTTAATCCAAACTACTTCTTTGGCTGCATCTGATGCTGTGATGTACTCGGCTTCGATCGTAGAGTCAGTAGTCATCTCCTGCTTGAAACTTTTCTAGCTGACTGCACCGCCATTGAGTGTAAAAATATAGCCTGATTATGATTTATAATCATCTTATCAGACTGAAAACTAGAATCCGTATAACCCTGAACTATGAGTTCGGGTCCTCCATAAACCAAGAACATATCCTTAGTCCTTCATAAGTACTTAAGGATATTCTTGACGGCCATCCAATGTTTCTCACCAGGGTTTGCCTGGTATCTACTAGTGATACTCAATGCATAAGAAACATCAGGTTTCATATATAACATCACATATATGATGGATCCGATTGCTGAGGCATATGGTATCCTATTCATGTGCTCTCTCTCTATTTGGGTCTTAGGACTCATGTCTTGGAGAGATGTATCCCATGCGATACCGATAGGAATCCCTTCTTGGATTCCTCCATGCTAAACCATTTAGCACTTTATCTATGTATGTTGATTGGGACAATCCAAGCAACCTCCTAAATTTATCTCTATAGATCTTAATACCTAGTATGTAGGCTGCTTCTCGCAAATCTTTCATGGAGAACTTGCTGGACAACCAATCCTTCACTTCTCGCAGCAAGGATACATTGTTTCCTATCAATAAATATGTCATCTACATATAATATCAGGAAAATAATACACTCTCACTAACCTTCTTGTACACACATGGATCATCCTCATTTTGATAAAATTAAACTTTTTGATTGTTTCATCAAACGGATGTTCCAACTTCTAGAGGCTTGCTTAAGTCCATAAATGGACCTTTGTAGCTTGCATACCTTTGAGAATCAATGGACTCAAAACCCTCAGGTTGTGTCATGTACACATCCTCCACTAAATCACCATTTAGGAAGGCGGTCTTGAAATTCATTTGCCATATCTCATAATCGTAATAGGCTGCAATCGCAAGCAAAATCCTTATGGACTTAAGCATGGCTACAGGAGAAAAGGTTTCATCAAAGTCAACACCTTGCCTTTGCTTGTAACCTTTTTGCAACTAGCCTCGCCTTATAGGTAATCACATTACCATTCATGTCAGTCTTCTTCTTGAAGATCCATTTGCACCCAATGGGTTTTATCCCTTCAGGTGGATCAACCAAAGTTTATACTTGTCGTACATGGAGTCTATTTCAGACTTCATGGCTTCAAGCCATCTCTTGGAGTCAATGTCACAAATTGCTTCCTCATAGTTAGTAGGCTCATCATCTTCTATAAGAAATCCATATCTCAGGAATATGATGTGTTCTACTAGACCTACGTAGCTGATGTGTACTTGGAGCTACCTGTTGCTCCATCATTTCTGATAGAGACTCACGTAAATGTTGCCTGAAATGAGTTGAGTTTCCTGCTAAACTCCCACTGCATTTGACATTTGCTCCATTTCATCTAATCGGTCTATGTCAATTTATGGTTCTTGAGTTTCACTAATCTCAATATTTCTCCCACTACTGTTTCTTTGAAAAGTCTCATTCTTTAGGAATATAGCATGCCTTGAGACAAAAACCTTTTGCTCGAGTGGATGGTAGAAGTAGCATCCTTTTGTTTCTTTAGGATACCCCACAAAATTATACTTGTCGGATCTAGCTCCTAGCTTGTCCGACTCATTACGCTTTACATAAACGTAGCAACCCCATGATCCTTAGATGACTAAGGGTTGGTTTCTTTCCACACCATATCTCATAGGGAGTAGAACTGATCAACTTAGACAGAACTCGGTTTAGAGTGTATTCGGCTGTGTGTAGGGCATAACCCTAAAATATTTTTGAAAGATTTGCAAGGCTCATCCTTGATCATACCATATCTAATAATGTGCGATTTCTCCTTTACGATACACCATTATGCTATGGCGTACTAGGAGGAGTCCACTAAGAGAGAATCTCATTCTCCTTCAAATATTCTAAGAACTCGTGGCTTAAGTATTCCCCACCTCAATCTGATCGAAGTATCTTAATACTTTTGCCACTTTATTTTTCTACCTTGGATCTAAATTCTTTGAACTTTTCAAAGGCTTCAAATTTATGCTTCATCAGATATACATAACCATACCTGCTATCGTCATATATAAATGTGATAAAGTAAGAAAAACCTTATGTTGCCTAAATATTGATAGGACCATATACATCCAAATGTACTAGTCCTAAACATTCAGTTGCTCGCTCACCCTTTTTAGTAAATGATGACTTAGTCATTTTGCCATGTAAGCACAACTCACATTCCTCAAATGATTCCCAATCGAATGAGTCCAAATAGCCATCCTTATGTAACTTGGTTAAACATGTTTCATTTACATGGCCTAAACAATAGTGCCATAGGAACGAGTTCTTAGAATTATTTGATTTTAATTTCTTAGTTTCTACATTAAGAATAGGGACTTGTAAATTCAAAACATAAATCTCGTTGAACATTTCACCAGAACCAAAGAATATTTCATTTTTAAAAATTAAAATTCCTTTATTTCTAATTTCAAATGTATATCTATCATTTACAAGACATGAAACTAAAATAATATTCTTTGTTATGTTTAGAACATAGTAACAATTATTAAGCTCCATTACAAGCCTAGTGGGCAAAGACAAAGAACAAGATCCTATAGCTAAAGTAGCAACCTTTGCTCCATTTCTCATGCGTAGGATCACTTCATTTTTTTTAGCTTTCTAATGCTTCTTATCATCTGCATATTAATACAAATATGAGATCCACAACCGGTATCCAATACCCAAGTGGAATAAGAAGTAACAGAAGAAAGCATCTCAATCATAAATATACCTGATGTAGAAGCATCTGTATGTTTCTATTCTTTCAGGCTAGCCAGATAAGTGATGCGTGTCGTAGCGCAATAATTAAAAACCTTAATTTCACTAATAGATAGCGAGAGTAAGGGATTGAATCCACAGGGACTTTAGTGGTTATTTTAAATTAAAACTATGCAATTAGGAATTTAAATAAACAGATAATAAAAATAATTAAGATATGTTCTATCTTATGAGAGCACGGCCCGTACCTGTAGATCACGACCGTCCCTTTTAAGAATAGATTAGTCAAGAATTATTTTTAGTTAAAAATAATTCACTATGAACTAAATATAAATAAATATTTTAATGTAAAGCATCCGAATACATAAAAATTAAAATATAAAAATTAAAACTAAAAAAATCTTCTTCCCTGACATCAAGAAGGCAATAACATCAAGAAGGCATCTTTGAATCTGCTTCCAGACTGAACTCCCCAAGATCCTTGCTTCCTGAATTAGATTAGCGCAACCCACCAGAACTCTGCACCGAGGGAACATCTTCCTGCCTCACGAATGCCTCTCCTTCTTTCTCTGTTCGGGGCTTGATCACACATCTGCCCAGCCAGAGCTATTTATAGAAGCTCATATGTGGAGAGGACGCGAAGAGAATGCGAAGAAATCACGGAGAGGTCGTGCCTATCCGTTCCATACCAGACGCAACCTCCTAACTATTTCAGATTTGATTCGAAGCCCAAATGAAAATGGACGATTTGTTTACTTGATCCATTAACGCGGAGGAGACGCGGAGAAATCATGAACATCCATATATGCTCAGTTTCTTTGTGTGTTTCATGAATACAGAGAGATTGCACTGATTTTTTTTCAAATTTGAATTCTTTCCCGATTTGGCATCAGAACGAAACATGAAGAGATTTGGAGAGATAATGAACGATTATCCTTCCAATTTGAAAGTCTTCAATCCAATTTATTCCCTGATTGGTTGGTGGAGTAATGGGATAAGAAGGGAAGAAAAATCAGAAGAGAAAAATGAATATGTAAAATATGCGATTGAACTTGGCAATTGATTTACCGAGTTTGCTTTGAGATGCATGCAGATAAAGATAAATCCTTTTAATTTAATTTTGAGCTCATTTTAAGTTCGATTTGAGTACCGTTTGCATCGTTGGACTCCTAAAATCGAGCTCTTTAAGTTGATAAGATTTTATCTAAAATATTATATAAAATATTTAAATATTAAATAATAGGTACTTTGACTTATTAATTAATAGGTTTATGATGATATTTGTGCATTTATCACTCCCCCCAACTTGAATTTTACTCATCCTCGAGTAAATAAAGAATCTAGAAATATGTACCAAGCTAGTCCAAGAATTGATAGTTATCTTACAATTCTAAAATCAAAGATTTTCGGTTAGATCATAAGAGAGGTGCTTCATTGGATTATCAAGTTTACCTATTTAGTGATAGAGTGCAGCCATAAGAATTTATAGAAGTCTTTCTTCACCAACTTTTCACTTCATTGTTTAAGTCCTCTAACTTAATTTGGGTTGGGTGTAGTATCTTTTTGTAATTTAGTCTTCTTATTTATTTATTTATTTATGTGTAAAGTCAGTGCAATGTCCTAACCCCTTGCTTTCTAATTGACCCTTGTAGTGAACTTTAGGCCAATGGCTCCCAAACCAGTTGGTTTTTAAGGCATTAGGTATAAAACACCCCTCAAACTTACTAACTCGAGTCAAAAGGCTTTAGGTAGGACCGACTTTACTTAGTTTCTTTCACATTCTCACATTTTTACGCAAACAACATCACTTGCTTAGGTGACGGGGCCCGGTTACTTAGTGAAAGATGCTAAGAACCTAATTTATTAACTTTAAAAGAATCTCTTTTTTTTCTTTTTTTTAAATGATATTTTTACCCATACCCTTATTAAGTAGATTGTACTATTAAGATCATGGTTAGGAGGGTCTAAAATTATTCTAAAATTTTTGTGGGCTAAACTCTATCTTTTATTAGGTTTCCTTAATAATTTGTTCATCAATATCTCTAAAATAATCTAACCGTTAATCGTTCATTGATGATTAAAATTCTTGATTAACTTCAAATCAAGACAAATTTGGTACATAAATACTGATTATAGTTTTACTCGAGGATTTACTTATTCTACCCCCCAACTTAATTTCCATTGTCCCTAATGGAAGAAAAATTAATTTCAAGGAAAGATACTACCTGATCGAGTATTTAAAGGTTGGAGGTTTCATTGTTGCCATCTTCTTTTAATCTACTTATGTTTCTCTTCTCTAGTCATACTAAGAAAATAGAAAGTTAAAAATAACTAAAATTGGGTTGCCTCCCAAGAGCGCTAAGTTTAAAGTCTTCAGCCAGACTATACTACTCATTACGATAGTATTGGGTTCACAAGATCAATTGATTCAACAACTTCTTATCATTAATTTCTTCTATATATGGTTTCAAACGTTGACCGTTTACCTTAAAAATATTCCCTTGCTTAGGATCTTTGAATTCTATCGCCCCATGGGGAATTACTTGAGTTACTATAAAAGGTCCATTCCATCGTGAACGAAGTTTTCCAGGGAAAAGATGTAATCTTAAATTGTAAAGCCATACTTTTTGATTTGGTTCAAAAGTTTTTCTATTAATAAATTTGTTATGATATGCTTTGATTCATTCTTTATAAATTTTTGAGCTCTTATATGTGTCATTTCGTAGCTCTTCTAATTCATTCAATTGAAGTTTTCTAGTAACACCTACCTTTTTCATATCATAATTAAATTGCTTGATGGCTCAAAATGAATGGTGTTCCAATTCTATAGGTAAATGGCAGGCCTTTCCAAATATGAGCCAGTAAGCAGATATTCCTATGGGAGTTTTAAATACAGTACGATAAGCCTATAATGCATCATCCAAACGTTCTGACCAATCTTTCCTATCGGGTCTCACCGTTTTTTCAAGGATATGTTTAATTTCTCTATTTGATATTTCAACTTGGCCACTAGTTTGGGGATGATAAGGTGTATCTACCTTATGAGTAATTCCATATTTGTTTATTAATCCTTCAAAGTGTCTATTCATGAAATGTACCCACATCACTAATTATAGCCCTTGGGCATCCAAAACGACTAAGGATGTTACGCTGAATAAACTTGATTACAACTATATGGTCATTGGTTCGAGTTGTCATGGCTTCAATCCATTTTGACACATCAACTGCCACTAGAATGTATTCGAATCCGAAAGAGGAAGGAAATGGGCCCATAAATCAATACCCCATACATCAAAAATTTCTACAACCAAGATAGGGTTTAGGGGCATCATATCTTTTTTAGAAATATTTCCTGTTTGTTGACATTGAAGACAATTATTGATAAATTCATGTGCATCTTTAAAAAGAGTTGGCCAATAGAAACCACTTTGTAGGACCTTTGCTGCAGTTTTTCTTCCACTAAAATATCCCCCACAGGCAAGAGAATGACAAAAGTTAAGTATGCTTTTGAATTCGCTCTCGGGGACACATTGCCTAATCACCTGATCGAATAGTACTTAAATAATTCAGGTCTTTCCAAAAGAAATATTGATTTATGAGAAAATCTATCTTTTCTTATTTTATCCAGTGGGAATGTACTTTCCTATTGCCAAATAATTCAGAATGTGGGCAAACTAGGGAAGATTGCTATAGGAAATTGAGAACAGTTGCTCATTAGGAACTTATATCTGATTATTTCTTTGTTATATTCCACTGAGATTCTAGAGATATGATCTGCTACCATATTTTCGAAACCTTTTTATCTAAGATTTCTAAGTCAAATTCCTGTAGTAGAAGGATCCATCTAATCAATCTAGGTTTTGTATCTTTTTGATAACAAATGCCCTAAAGCTACATGATCAGAGTAAACTAAGACCTTAGACCCTAACAGATATGATCTAAATTTTTTAGGGCAAACACGACTGCTAGTAAATCTTTTTCAGTGGCAGTATAGTTCATTTGTGAATCTGAAAGAGTTTTGCTAGCATAATAAATTACATGGGATTTTCGATTGAGTTTTTGTCCTAGAACTGCCCTACAGCATAATTAGAAGCATCACACATGATTTCGAAAGGTATGGTCCAATCTGGTGGCTTGATAATTGGTGCAGTGGTCAAAGCAGTTCGCAGGATGTTATAGGCTGTTAGACAATCTTCATTAAAATTAAAAGAACTATCTTGGCCAACAAATTACATAAGGGTCGAGAAATTTTACTAAAATCCTTAATGAAGCGTCTGTAAAAACCAGCATGGCCAAGGAAAGATCGTACTTATTTAACTGAGGTTGGGGGTGGTAGATTGAGATCAATTCAACCTTGGCTTTATCAACCTCAATTCCTTTCTCTGAAACAATATGTCGAGCACAATTTCCTCACGAACCATAAAATGGCTCTTCTCCCAACTTAGGTCTAAATTATTTCCACACATCGTTCAGTACCTTAGTCAAGTTCTCAAGGCAGCTATCAAATGAAGCACCAAAAACTAAAAATCATCCATAAATATTTTAAAAATTGACCAATCATATCAAAAAATATGGCCAACATACTTCGTTGAAAAGTGGCTGGTGCATTACAAAGACCAAAAGGTATGCATCTAAAGAAAAATGTTCCAAAGGGACAGGTGAAGGTAGTCTTTTCTTGATCTGTAGGAAATACTGAGACCTGATTGTATCCTAAATATCCATCTAAGAAATAAAAGAAACTTTGTCCTGCTAGCCGTTCTAGAATTTGGTCGATAAAAGGCAAAGGGAAGTGGTCTTTTCTAGTTACAGCATTCAACTTTCGATAATCTATACA
>UESW01004546.1:499581-542684 GCA_900491605.1 Calamus simplicifolius | reverse complement strand
ACTCGCACAGTCCCGAGCCGACTCCCCGAATTCTGGGCGGAAATTTTTTGAGTTGACACATCAGCTCCAACGGATATATTTTTGAATAATAACGGCTATTTTTCTTTGTTTCTAACGGCTATATTGTTTCAGAATCTATAAATAGAGGAGCCATTCAACAAAGAAAGAAGAGAGAAGATATATTGAGAATCATTCAGTAAGAAATTCAAAAGAGGGAAAAACAGAGTGTTATTAGAAAATCGTTTGATTTAAGAAGAAAGATTCCAAAAGGAGTGAAATCCAAGAGTGAGATTCGTGCACTCCAGAGCTACCTTCTACAAAAGATTCAAGAGGAGATCCCAACACTTTCAAGAGCAAATCAAAGATCTTCCACATTCAAAGAAAAGGGAGAAAAAGCTTCAACCCAACTCCAAAGCTCAAATCTGTGGAGAATCGGTGCCGAGGCCTGATTCAACATCAAGAGGAGTTGAAGGAAGGAATCCAAAGAAGCCAAGCCAGCTCTCAAGCTTTATATATTCAGGCTTTTCTAAACTCAATTTTTATTTTGAAATATCTGCTCAAAAAGGAGCTGCTTGTAATTAAACTCATTTTATTTGTTTGTATCTAGTTTAATCTGAGGGATTAAACTAGAGGAGGTTGTTAAACCTCGGTACAAGCTAGGTTTAGCTTGTGTTTGGGTTTGGTGCCGGTGAGCCCGTGTAAAATCGGCTGGGTTCGTTGTGATCCCGGAAAAACAACAAGTTTGAGTTGTGAACTTGGAAAACAACTCGGCTGTAATCTAGAGAGATTATAGTGTGGACCCAAGTGAGTCTTGGGAGTGGACGTAGGTGTTGATTGCACGAACCACTATAAAATATCTTGTGTTTGCCGTGCCTAATTGTCTCTTCTCTATCTCTCATATACTTGTGTTTGTGCTTTGCTTATTAGCTAATCCTTCACTTGCACATCTCATTTTAAATTGCCTAAAAGTCTTAAATTTTTAAGAACCCAATTCACCCCCCCTCTTGGGTTGCCATCTGGGCCAAACACTTATAGTCCAAAGATAAAGGAGATTCTAAAGCACTAGGGAATGGGGCTTTAGGTGTGATTGCTTGATCATTGCATTTCTTTTCTTCTTCAATTCTTCTCTTTTCCAGTTCAGCCACTTCTAATTTTGGGTTGGTTCTGGTGGGTTCAACGTTCTTCCACTTCTTAGAGTCATGACGGATTTAGCATGTTCTGGGAATTTGTCAAGACTATTGGAACCTTCAGCCATGAATTGTTCTTTTGGGTTATCGATAGGCTGACTAGGTAACTTACCCTCCTCCCTTCTACTGAATGCTGTGGCTAATTGACCTATCTGAGTTTCTAGTTTTGCAATAGATTGTGTGTGAGAGTGAAGGATTTGAGTATTCATTTCTAGCCCTTTCAATGCTTGTAACACCTTGTCTTCAAAAGTAGGATGATTTGGTGAAGGTTGTGGGATGTTTGGGTATTGTAAATATGGCATGCTTCTAAAATTGGTTTCTTGATTATTAGGTCTGATTGATGATGAATTGGTTATAGGTTGAGGTTTTCAAGAAAATTTTGGGTGATTTCGCCAGTTAGGATTGTAAGTATTTGCATATGGATCATTTCCTATTCTAAGAGCCAATCGAGTTTGGGCTTGGTGGGCTTGCTCTTGAACAAGCTCAGGAAATTGGTATGCAGCTGGACATTCACCTGTAGAATGAGTCGGACTTGAGCAGATTATACAAACATCATGATTTTGAATAGATGGGAAAGAGGTGTTTCCAATTTGTAGAATTCGGTCAAGTTTCTGGGACAGTTCATCTACCTTAGTATAGATATCTATAGAATGTCCTATTTCATATGTTCCACATCTTTTAGATTCTACGGGAGTGTCGCTATGAGTGACTGACATATGATGTAATGAATTCTCACTCATGTCTCAAAGAGTTGCCAAGCTTCACGCTCATTCTTTAACATAAATGTCCCACCACATGAAGCATCAACCATTTGCCGGTACTTTTCTAATAGTCAATCATAAAAACATTGAACTAACTACCATTTCGGTATGGCATGATGCAGATATTTTCTAATCAATTCTTTTAATCTCTTCCATGTCTCATGGAACATCTCGCTATTAGTCTGAGAAAAACTTGTTATGGCTTTTCTAATTTGATTCATTTTTCCTATAGGAAAATATTTCTTAAGAAACTCTCTCTGAAGATGCTCCTAAGTTGAAATTGTTATAGTATCTAATGAATTTAACCAATATTTTGTTTTGTCCTTAAGAGAGAATGGGAACAACTTAAGTCTAAGAGCATCATCAGAAAAATTTTGAATTTTTACGGTCAAACAAATTTTCAAGAATTCATCTAAGTGCTTGTATGGATCCTCATTTATAAGTCCATAAAATGAAGGTAATATTTGAATCACACTTGACTTGATCTCATATTGAGTGGCCTCCACTGGAGGCACTTGAATGTAAGGAGAGTAGGTATACTTTGAATGAGTGAAATATTCTTTTAACTATCATGGTAGACCATTTTCGTTATTAGGGTCCATAATTCTAAGTCTGTTTGCTCTAAAGATTCTCTCTATTTTAGGATCTAGGGGTATGAGATTAGGTTGTAACAATCAGCGACCAAGCATATACCCTATCGATGTACTCTAAAGCAAAAGTGATTCAATTTTATTATTTTTCTTTTATTTTATTTTTTTATTTTATTGATGTAATAGAAGAAAAAGAAGATGATTCTAAAAGAAGTATCCTAAGAGATTCCTAGAGCTAAGAGGAATGAAGACTAGTTTAATTGGAATTTAATAATTATTAGCAATCAAGTTAACAAAGATTAAACTCTCTACCCTAGGCTTAACCTAAATCTAGACAACTCCTAACTTCCAAGACTGCCTTGGAGCCCTCCAAGTCAAAAATTAGTTGATCAACTAGCCAGTTAAGGATAAGGTCAGTGGGGGTTCCCCCGTCGCTTACTAGGTAAGGATGGAACCAATTAAGTAATCACTTTCCTCTCCTTTTCTAGACACAGTTAATCAGTCAATCTCGATCCGGTCCAACTCTTTTGGGTGCCTTGTCCTATTGAGCTCGAGTTTCTTAGGGGCTGATGTCTAGTTAATTTTAAAATTAAAGGCTTGGGTTAATGCAAAATGAAGAATGTGGTTTATGGGCCAAGGAAGAGTGATCAACTCCCCACTTTATCTTGATTAGGGGTTTGTGACCTTAAAATTAATTATGAAAATGCTATGCAACAAGCAGATGTCAAGCTCTTGAAAAAATTAATCTTACTTTTTTTTTTAGATTTTTGTGGTTAAGTTTTTATTTCCCTAATAAATTATGAGATGTCAATAAAAATATTTTAAGTTTTGCAGACAATAAATTTATCTAAGTCAATCTAAAAATAAATAAAATATTTTTTTATTTTTTTATTTTTTTAATATTTATTTTAAAAAAAATTAATTATGTTTTATAGAAAGTGTCTTAGGGTTTTCTTAAGTTTCTTTTTTTTAAAGTTACATTAATTAAAAAAAGTTGATTAGGTTAAAAGTGGGTTTGTGATTAGAAGAAAAATAATTTTTTATGTTAAAAAGAAAATAAATAATTAATAATTAATGTAATAAGAATCAATAGAAAATTCATGATATTTTTTTAAAAAATTAAATTAAATTTTTTAATTTTTTTTTTTTTTTTTATTTTTTTCAAATAACTGCACTTAAGTCCCAGGCAACGGTGCCAAAAATCTAATGCGTGTCGTAGCGCAATGATTAAAACACCTTAATTTCACTAATAGATAGCGAGAGTAAGGGATTGAATCCACAGGGATTTTAGTGGTTATTTTGAATTAAAACTATACAATTAGGAATTTAAATAAACAGATAATAAAAATAATTAAGATATGATATATCTTATGAGAGCACGGCCCGTACCCGTAGATTACGGCCCATCCCTTTTAAGAATAGATCAGTCAAGAATTATTTTCAGTTAAAAAGAATTCACTAAGAACTAAACATAAATAAATATTTTTTTTTTGTAAAGCATCCGAATACATAAAAATTAAAACATAAAAATTAAACATAAAAATTAAAACTAAAAAAAAAAATCTTCTTCCCTAACATCAAGAAGGCAACAACATCAAGAAGGCATCTTTGAATCTGCTTCCAAACTGAACTCCCCAAGATCCTTGCTTCCTGAATCAGATTAGCGCAACTCACCAGAACTCTGAATCGAGGGAACGTCTTCCTGCCTCACGAATGCCTCTCCTTCTTTCTATGTTCAGGGCTTGATCTCACATCTGCCCAGCCAGAGCTATTTATAGATGCTCATATACGGAGAGGACGTAAAGAAATCATGGATAGGTTGTACCTATCCGTTTCCATACCATACACGGCTTCCTAACTATTTCAGATCTGATTCGAAGCCCAAATGAATATGGACGATTTGTTTGCTTGATCCATTAACATGGAGGAGACGCGGAGAATCATGAACGTCTATATCTTCTTGGTTTCTTTGCATGTTTCATGAATACAGAGAGATTGCACTGATTTCTTTCAAATTTGAATTCTTTCCCGATTTGGCATTTGAACGAAACATGAAGAGATTTTGGAGAGCTAACAAATGATTCTCCTTCCAATTTGAAAGTCTTCAATCCAATTTATTCCCTAATTAGTTGGTGGAGTGATGGGATAAGAAGGGAAGAAAAATTGAAAGAGAAAAATGAATATGTAAAATCTGCAATTGAACTCGGCAATTGGTTTACCGAGTTTGCTTTGAGATGCATGCAGATAAAGATAAATCCTTGTAAATTTAATTCCGAGCTCATTTTAAGTCTGATTTGAGTACCGTTTGCATTGTTTGACTCCTAAAATTGAGCTCTTTAAGTTGATAAGGTTTTACCTAAAATATATAAAATATTTAAATATTAAATAATAATAGGTACTTTGACTTATTAATTAATAGGTTTATGATGATTATTTGTGTGTTTATCAATAAGCCTTGCAGTTTCACTTCCAATGCCCTTCCTTACCATAGAAGTGATACTTCCTTTGGCTACTTTGTTTTTCTTAATGCCCTTATTTGGTTTAGTTGCCTTGGCCTTTTGGACCTTATTCTTCTTCGGCCGCTTCTTACGAGCGCCAGAGGACTCCACGACCATAACCTACCCCTTTTCTTTCTTAATGTTGGGCTCGGCATTCGTCAGCATATTCGCGTGCTCAGGTAGAGATGTCTATAGCTTGTTTATGTTGAAATTAAGAACAAACTGCGAATAGCTGGAAGGTAATGACTGTAGAACCAAGTCAATACTTAGTTCATGATTCATCGCAAAACCCAATCATGCCAACTTCTCAATCAGATTGATCATTTTCAGTACGTGGGCACCCATTGATGAATCCTCAGTCATTTTGCACTGAAACAGCTCTTTAGAAGTTTGAAACCTCTCATATCGAGACTGTGCACAAACAACTCTTGCAAATGCATCAAAATCTCTTGAGCATTCATATGCTCATGCTATTTCTGAAGATCAGGTAGCATCGAGGCCAACATCAAACATGTGGCCATATCTTCAGCATCTTTATACCGGTTGTTTGCCACATGAACCAGTCAGAGCATCCGCTGGTGGGACCTTCGGTGCAACCTCATCTAGGACAAAAAGAATTTTTTCAGATCGAAGAATGATCCTTACATTCCTTAGCCAATCAGGGAAGTTGAGTCCAGTCAATTTGTTGGATTCTAAAATATTCCTAAGGTTGATGTTTACACTCATGGTTTCTCTGATAACCTACATAAAATTAGAACGAGTCAATTACTATGACTACTAATCACCAACTTAATATGGTAATTCTAGATTTTTAATTAAGTTAGTTTCTCCCACTATTTTATCAAGGTTAATAGCCATCTCTATTAACCTCAAGAAATTGGCATTTAATTTTCTTAGTGGGCTAGGATCCTCATTTCAATTTGGCTTTGGTACAATAAATCTCGGTAAGCCAAATTTGGTAGATTATCATCAATCACATCTAATGTGACTCCTAGATCATTTAGGGGACATTGCCTTGTCAATTACATCCATATGTGATTACCCTAAAGTTTGCCTCTAGATTAGACTGACCCTGACTTTGGCCAATTATGCCAGCTAATCTATTAAGTCAACCCATTGTTCCACAATCAACTCCTCATAAGTACACTCGACCTCAGCTTTGGCACGACAATCTCATGACCTAATGATTTTGTATCATGTGAACAATGGAAGGCTTATGACTTAATATTCATGGAGGGATTTAGCGTATATAAGTCCCATCTACATGTACAACATTTGTACTATGCTAGGTTACATATCCTATATATATTTTTTAGATTAATCTCAATTAACCTTAATTTCATAAGATCCAATCTTATGATTGGGACTCCTAATCAAATTAGGATCCTGATCACTATCTAATTTAGGAACCCTAATTATGTGACCAAATCAATTGCTACCATCCTGATTAACCTTAATTGATTTAATCAATTAAGAGCTTTTCTTAACAATGGCCAGATCAGCTGATCAATGGGGTCCTATTTAGCATACCCTTCGATCCCATTGAATGGGTTTTTTCAGGCAATGAACGGAGCAATTAAAAACCATGATCAAACCTTTCTAGACACCAATGTAGTTAAGCCCAATTGATTAGATCAATTATGGGATCATAGGATCAAACAATGACATGGTTAAGTCTAACTATAGATAATGATCTAGCTAAGGTATTATGATAAGAATTCTTAATTCAAATTTTAAATTTTCTTATCATTTAATTACATGTTATGATATGTCGGTTTCACATCCCATGTAAATCCTAATGTCTCTAATAAACCCTAATCATATTCTTGTCATGATAAGATTTTAGATTCAAAATATAAAATTTTAAATTCCATATGATTACAATTAATCACAATCTTATCTTGATCTAAATATCCAAACTAAGTTTTCAATGTTCATTATCATAAGAATATCAGATCTTAATCATATCAATAATCATGTTAAAATTAAATCCTAAACATAATTTTAGGATTTCAGCATATAGTATTTATCATGCATAAATAATAATTACTATTTTAACATGACACATATGATTAAATCTAAATTAATTATTATTTATTATCATATAAAATCTTTATCTCTGATATCATATCAAAATACTCTATTTAACATGATAATGAAAATGCATAAATCTAAATAATATTGTTTATCATCAAATAATAAACATTTTATTATATTTTAGATTTATTATCAATATATAAAAACTTTTTATGATTTTAAGCATAATAAAAACTCATATTATTAATTATATTGACTCAAGTATCCTATCAGATTAATGAATATGTAGCCTAAGGTGGCTTTGATACCACTGATGGGAAATATATATTCTAGATATGAATCAAATTCATGAAAATATACAAGAAGATATAATATAAAATTTCCAGATGCCCAGGATCCTTAGGAACAGATTCATTAAATCTTTAAAAAAATCTAAAATATTAGATTTATTCATACCCGAGTCTTTTATCGATGTAGAAAAGATGAAGCCGGTGAATCCTTTGCCACTAGTCGTCCATGTGTCTGGCCTCTAACGGTGACCCATGCGGAGAAGAGTGGATGAAGACCTTCAAGGTATGAAGATGACACTTTGGGAGAGAGGGGTGCTAGCGCCTCTTGAATCCCCTTATAGAAATACAGAAGATATCTCTGAAGATCTAAAAGATCTAATCTTTTTCTTCTCATACTCTCACTTCCTATGAGGAAGGAACCATATTTATAGGGTGAGAAAGAAACGTTCCAAGGGAGAAGAAGAGACCTCTTTTAATGGTAACGTCATGGTAATGTTAAGCCAAAGAAACAGAAGAAACTCCCATTCTCATGGTAATGTCATGGTAACGTTAATCCAAGAAAACAGAAGAAACTACCATTCTCATGGTAACGTTAATCCAAGTGTCACAATCGCAGCCTTTGAAATTAGGAGTTGATTATCTTATAACTACATGCCCCAATTTGTACATGTTCATCATCGAACCATAGAGATTCATCATGCCTCATCCCATGGGCATGATTCCATCTTTAAATAGCTGAGATTAGCCATCCATACCCGAATAATTAGAGACATCCATCACATGGATCAAGTCATATTTGGGTATCCAATTATTTGTTCATCATATGCACAAATAATTTCTCCTTAACATTCCTTCTACTATAATGGATCATATCCATTATTATTTTATCTTCTTTAAATTGGGTCTCACCCAATTATTTAATTGATCATCTTATCTGAATTAAATCTAATTTAATTTTTATTTTAATTCATCAAAAATTCTCCTTAATGCGTGTGACCCATTAGGTCCTTTAACATGTTGGCAATAATCATGTCCTAATCATAGACCCTAGGAATGATTAGACAACTCTTTGTCCAAGTCAACAACATAATTATAGATCATGAGAGGCCTCTAGCAAAGCATCATGACCACCCAACCGCTAAAGGTTTTGTTGATGTGACCATCAACAACACCTGTCCATGAACGGTTACCGTATGATCAAATCCTTTCGTCACATATCCCAGATCAATCAGTGGTATGGAATGCGTCAACCCTGTAATTGATCTTTGTTTACTTGATCTCAGAAAAAAATTGACTCATATGAATTAGAACTTCAAAACCATTTTGAATTCCAACTCAACCTTGCAAGGATTTAACAATCAATTTAATCCATTAAGTGGCCATAGGATATAACCCTTTCTATCAAGGGAGACGAATCCTGTCTTTATCAAACACCATCTTCATGTGCTTCATGTTATACCCAACTAACACCATATTTGTCATCCGTGGCTAGAGCGATGTTTGGATGTCGTCAAAGCATGTTCACCCAAGTCAAAGGATCACTCACACCACCATCATTAGAGATCAACCATGACACTATATAGAATATCCATATGGGATCTCTGTACGGGTCATCCAATGCATCGTTACAATAAAGAGCATCCATATACCTATCCAAGTATCTTCATACTTCAGCTTGTGAAATCAGCTGTTCACCCCAAGGGTGAGGATATGCAATGTGTGCCAGTCTCACGGTGTTCGATGGTGTCCAGTCCCATCTACACATCGACTAGGAAAGTTTAAAGAATCGAACCATAACGTGCAATTTGAATCTCACAATTTGTAATCTCTATTACAAATTTCATATGCACAGTTCACATTCTTTTAGACTTTATCTTACAGATAAATATATCAAATAAAAGATATCTAAATAGATAAAGGAACCATTTTATTTGATTTGTATTCATAGAATGTATACAGCATTCAATCCAATTGGATCTAGGGCATACACTAACAGAGGGAAGATAGATCAGCCTCATCAAGGGCTCCCTCCTGGTCCTCTTTATCCTGAAACATAGCAATAATAGATTCAATATTTTCAACTTACCTCATAATATCCCCCACCTCCCTACGATTTCAACTGGAAAGCCTGTGTCTAGCAAGAACTAAATGCCTCGAAAGTCTGTAGATAGCACTCCCTCTGATAGGCAATCACCAAACCTCATAAATAATAGCCCTAGCAGTGGAATAAGAAGTCCAAAACTTCTCAAATCTGAACTGCCGACTCCGCTGAAGGCCTGCATCAGTAGCTAAAAGGAGAGGGCAGCAATCAGAAGCTATACGGGATAAGTGGGTGACGTTGGCAGAAGGGTAGATCTGAAGCCAGGAAGAAGTTGTCAAAGCCCTGTCCAGCCTTTCCCACACTGGCAGATCCTTGCCGATTATTGCATTAAGTAAATTGAGATCCCTGGAACCCAAGATCCAGAAGGCTAGCAGAAGTAATAAAAAATCTAAACTCCTCTCTGGCCGCAGTTCCCACATACTGTCTTCCCCCTTTCTTTTCATGAGCCTCCATAATGCAGTTAAAATCACCTACAATAAGGGAGGGAAATCCCTGAACGAGCAATGACTGAATCTCATCCCAGAGAACCCTGCGTTCCCGAAAATTAGTATTGGCATAGACACCTGATAGAAGCCAAGGAACAAAGGTCCCCTCAGAGATGACAGCAGCAACTTGCTGACCACAGCAATGGAAGGCATCCACCCGAATCCTATCATTTCTCCACAACACCATAATGCCACCAGAGAGACCGACAGACTCAACAGCATAAGAAGCCCAGGATTTGGACACCATTTCTAAAACTACTCCAGACTAACTCCAAACAGATGCATTTCCAGAAGAACACAAATGTCAAGGTTATGCAACTGCACTAATCTCCCAAAAGTGGAGCAAAATGAGGGTTTCAAAACACCTCACACATTCCAAATTATAATCTTCATCCTGATGCTTGAGTAGGGAGGACACAGCCCGTGTCCCATGGCATCTCCTTGACAGAGTGAAAGCTAGATGGAGAGGGACCCACCCTTGTTCCGTCTCACAGCATGCCTCTGATTGGGTAGAATCCATCACCTCAACAGTATCACGTTTTAGAATGGCTTGCTTAAGCTGAGCGACTGCAGACTTGTGGGTAATTCCCCCCAGCAACCCCAATTGGGGAACCCCTAACGCAGACCGCTGGATAGGCTCAGCCGTACTATAGAATTTCTTGTTCCTCGGAAAGTCTGAGCAGTTGACCCCCAAACTAAGTCTGAAGAATCTGAAAAAGTGAAGGAATCTAGCTCCTTGCCTTTAGCAGCAAGAAAGGCCTTGCCTTTAGCTTTATAGGCCTTGGAAGCCACTCGCTGTGAGGTAGGCTCAATCGATCGGGCCCGCTTTGAAGGACTTGGAGTCGAGTCAACCCGAATCTCCATGACCACAGTCTCCATAGCAGCAGTTAGTCAGAGCAGTGAAAGGATTCAAGTCAGCTAACCCAGGCTGAATGGTTTCAAACATCTAAAACTTAACAGACTCAACAGAGGGCTTAGACATTAGAAACGACATAGCCACATTAGACCGGCACGGCACGGGGTCCTTCCCTCCGTTTCCCCCAGACACCATTTGCTGCGAAGAAGAGGGCGCCCGACCGTCAGGATGGAGCCTACTCCCTTGCTGGCAAGCCACCTTTTTGGGAAGCTGCCAGCCCTCAGATACACCAGAGGAATGCAACACATCCCCCTAACCCATCTTCCTAGAATCCGATGACTGGTGCAGAGGGGGCCTTCTCCATCGGATCGCCGCCATCCAAGGGCTGAAGCGATTGCCATCCAGGGAGGGAGCTTGCTCTGGCACCAAACAGCAGTTGCCGGCAAGGTGTAGAGCACCACATTGCAAATAGATACCCTCCAAATTCTCATAGGAGAATTGCTGCCAGAAGGGGGCCTTTCTACCACAGATGCACACCCCCGGCCGCAGAGGCTTGCCCACATCAATGCGGACACAAGCTCGCACAAATCCCCCATGAGACTTCGTGTTTGTCGCAGAGTCTGAGAACTAGAACTCCCCTGCCACTGACAAAATTGAAGACAAGATCTCATCTGACCAGAATTCCAGTGGAAGCAAGGGAAGATGGTGTTGGGTAATGGGCCAAAATAGACCCTAAATACCCTAATGGGCCTTGAAAGCCCATTACCGCCTTATGTGTGTGAATAAGAAATTGCGAGGACATTTAGTCCCATATCGAAAAAATCAAGAAAGGAAGGTTCACTTATATGGAAACCACTTTCTTGAAGCTTAAGTTCCTTAGGCTCACCACAAGTGGAGAGCTTGAGGGTGATGCGTAGCATCACCCTCGCGTACGCATCACCCTCGCGCACGCGCACGCGCACGCAGACGCGCACGTGCACATTCATGCGCACGCACGTGTGCGAAGGACGCAATGGGCGCTTTGTAGGCGCACTTTGCACTTTGCACTTTGCACTTTGCAAGTGCGCATCATCGCGAGGAGCTTGAGGGGCTTAAAATTTTTTATAGATCAAGATGATCCGACAGTGGAGATTGATCAGATCAAGATAAGGGGCTGAGATCAATTGATCGTTGATCGATCGGATGAAGGGTCGAGATGTGGTGATCAAATCACAATCTTGATCACGATCCAACGGCTGACATACATCGGTTGACTAGTCAACAGGAGGTTGGTTGACCAGTCAACAGGACGGTTGGTTGACCAGTCAAAATGATGGTTATGATAAGGTATCCTTTCGATCGTATGGTTGTGATAGGCATCCGCCTATCTGATAACGTGATCATCAGATCACTATGATGAAAAGGCTTATCAGGA
The DNA here is from genome assembly GCA_900491605.1 of Calamus simplicifolius. Lineage (NCBI taxonomy): Eukaryota > Viridiplantae > Streptophyta > Magnoliopsida > Arecales > Arecaceae > Calamus > Calamus simplicifolius. The sequence goes on along the minus strand of UESW01004546.1, from coordinate 530,465 downwards.
TAAGGATAGACTTATCTGATCGGCTGATCTTCAGATCACAGCCATGAAAAGGCTTATCCGATCGCCTGATCTGAAGATCACGATGTCTAAAGGGCATATCAAGGGTGATAAGCCCTTAACCCTCACATCCTTTGATAATAGAATTTAAATTTAATTAAATTCGTAGGGTTGCTTCCAAGGGGCACCTAAAAACATATAAATAGGACCCTAGACCCTCTCATTTCATGTATCTCAAGCCATTCCAAATTGAGTTCAATTTGAATCAATTCTAGTCTTCTTCTCTCTTAGGCATTTGCATACTTTCCTAAGGATAGTATAGCAATAGTGCATTGAAAAGAGAGTAGCATTCTTGGTTCGAAAGTTTTGGTGAATTGTAGTGCTGCTTTCATCAAAAGGAGACTGTTGTATCCTGGGAGACAATCGTCATACTGACCGTAAGCACCATTGCGGGACGAAATTGTCTTAAGGATATAGAGTGAAACTCTAGCCTCAGTCTGATTCATTAGGTAGCCACCATCTGCCAACATACCCACCTACAAATCTTAAGATAATTTTTCCTTCTACCACGGAAGTGCTGCTGCAGATGGCTACTATGACGACATCCATTCAAGCCGAGAGACCGGAGAAATTCTTTGGCACGGATTTCAAGAGGTAGCAACAGAAGATGCTGTTCTACCTCACAACTCTAAACCTGGTCAGAGTGCTGAATGAAGATCACCTGTCCTAAAGGAAGGGGAGATCGACAAGCAAGTCATTGCTGCGGTGGAGGCATGGAAGCACTCGGACTTCCTTTGCAAAAATTATATCCTGAATGGTCTGGATAATACCCTGTACAATGTGTACACAGTATTGCTACTGCCAAGGAGTTATGGGCATCCCTGGACAAAAAGTACAAGACAGAGGATGCTGGACATAAGAAGTTTATGGTTGGAAGGTTCTTAGACTACAAGATGGTCGACCACAAAAGTTATGGAGCAAGTCCAAGAGCTCCAGATTATCCTGCATGAGATACATGCAGAGAGAATGTCTCTCAGCGAGTCATTCCAGGTAGCTACCATCATAGAGAAGCTACCACCACTATGGAAGGACTTCAAGAACTACCTGAAGCATAAGCGGAAGGAGATGGACTTGAAGACCTAATTGTCCGCCTAAGGATCGAGGAGGACAATAAGAGCCAAGATAAGAAGGCAGGAGGACAACTTGCTGAGCCAAAGGCCAACCTCATAGAAGGGAAGAAGAAACGCAAGTTTCCAGCGAAGGCTTTAAACAGAAGAAGGGCAATCCAAAGAAATACAAGTTTAAGGGAAAGTGCTTTGTTTGTGGAAAGCAAGGACACAAATCCAAGGACTGTCGTTTCAAGGATAAAGAAAAGAAAGAAGTCAACGTTACTGAAACCCTATCCAAAGAGGTATCCGAGATGATGTTGTCAGCTGTTGTATTTGAAGCAAACATGGTTGACAAAGCAATGAGTGGTACATCGACACTGGAGCTACCAGACATGTCTGCTATGATAAGAGTATGTTCTCATCATATACTCCTATCAATGGTAGAAATTTGGTCATGGGTAACTCCGCTACATCCAAGATAGAAGGACTTGGCCGCATCGTTATGAAGATGACATATGGCAAGGAGCTTCTACTGAATGATGTGTTACATGTCCCTGACATCCGGAAGAATCTCATATCAGGCTCCCTCCTAAGAAAACATTGCTTTAGGATGGTCTTTGAGTCTGATAAATTTGTACTCACTAAGGGGGGGATATTTATTGGAAGGGGTTACTTGAATAATGGATTATTCAAGGTGAATGTAATGACTGTACACAGAAACCTTGAAATGAATAAAGCTTCTTCTTCTGCTTATATGATTGACTCCTCTTGTTTATGGCATGATAGATTAGGACATGCGAATTTTAATTCATTACAAAAATTAATGAAATTGAAATTATTACCTAATCATGAAATCGATCCACATTACAAGTGTGAAGTGTGTGTTGAAGCTAAGTTAGCAAAAACATCATTTCCATCAGTTGAAAGAAATACTGAACCTCTTGACTTAATTCACAGTGATCTATGTGACTTAAAGTCAATTCAAACTAGAGGAGGTAAAAAGTATTTTATAACATTTATAGATGATTCAACAAGATACTGCTATATGTATCTACTAAAGTCTAAAGATGAGGCTTTAGAAATGTTTAAATGTTATAAGAATGAAGTTGAAAATCAACTTGGCAAAAAGATTAAGGCCATAAGGAGTGATAGAGGTGGTGAATATGATGCACCTTTTGACAAATTTTGTCAGGAGCATGGCATTATTCATCAAACTACTGCTCCTTATTCGCCTCAATCTAATAGAATTGCGGAACGTAAAAACCACACATTAAAAGAAATGATGAATGCTATGTTAATAAATTCTGGTACACTACAGAATTTATGGGGAGAAGCAATTCTCTCAGCAAATCATATTCTTAATAAGATACCTCTTAAGAAGAAGGAAGTAACTTCATATGAGTTATGGAAAGGAAAGAAGCCTTCTTACAATTACTTAAGAGTGTGGGGGTGTCTAGCTAAAGTAGCTATTCCGGACCCCAAAAAGGTCAAGATAGGACCTAAAACTGTTGATTGTATATTTATCGGATATGCACATAATAGTAGTGCATCACTTTTTCTTGTATAAATCAGATATAACTGATATACAAAAAATACAATCATGGAATCAAGGAATGCAACATTCTTTGAAAATATATTTCCAAGTAAAAGGAAATTAGAAATAAGTTTAAATAAAAGAACTTATGATGATAATACTGCTAGTAGTAGTCATCAGGAAGAATATCCTGAAGATGAACCCAAACGCAGTAAGAGACCAAAAGTTGCTAAGTCCTTTGGTCCTGATTATGTAACTTATATGTTACAAGATGAACCTCAGACATTCAAAGAGGCAATGTCTAATCCAGAAGCACCCTTTTGGAAAGAAGCTGTCAATAATGAAATTGAGTCCATCATGCATAATCATACCTGGGAGTTGGTAGACCTACCATCTGATATGAAACCTTTAGGGTGCAAGTGGATATTTAAGAAAAAGCTAAAACTGATGGATCAATTGACAAGTATAAAGCCAGATTAGTGGCTAAGGACTTCAAACAAAAAGAAGGTATAGACTTCTTTGATACCTATTCACCAGTAAGTAGAATAACATCTATAAGAATGTTAATAGCTTTTGCAGCCATTAACAATCTTGAAATTCATCAAATGGATGTTAAACTGCTTTTCTGAATGGTGAATTAGATGAAGAAATATACATGGAACAACCTGAGGGATTTATTGTTCCAGGACAAGAAAAGAAGGTGTGTAGACTTGTTAAATCCTTATATGGATTAAAGCAAGCACCTAAGCAATGACATATAAAATTTGATAATGTAATGTTATCAAATGGATTCAAAATAAATGAATGTGACAAATGCATATATGCCAAATCCCTATCTGAAGGGTATGTAATAATCTGCTTATATGTAGATGACCTGTTAATCATTGGTAGTAATACTGAAATGATTAAACAGACTAAGAAAATGTTGATCAAACATTTTGATATGAAAAATATGGGTGTTGCAGATGTTATACTAGGAATTCGAATCACTAGAACATCTGAGAAAATAATATTATCTCAATCTCATTATATTGAGAAAATATTAAATAAGTATAAAAAGTATGATACTAGCCCGGTGAAAACACCTGTAGATGTTAATCTACATTTGGCTAAGTATACTGGAGAACCCATATCTCAATTGGAATACTCACGTATAATTGGCAGTTTAATGTATGTCATGAATTGTACTCATCCTGACATAGCATATGCTGTCAATAAGTTGAGTAGATTTACAAGTAATCCAGTCCAAATCATTGGACAACTCTAATAAGGGTATTAAGATATCTGCGATATACCCTAAGTTATGGATTACATTATTCAAGATATCCAGCTGTATTAGAAGGATACAGTGATGCAAATTGGATATCTAACACAAAAGATACAAAATCCACAAGTGGATATGTATTCACCTTAGGAGGAGGTGTTGTATCGTGGAAATCTTCTAAACAAACTTGTATAGCTCGATCCACTATGGAATCTGAGTTTATTGCCTTAGAAAAGGCAGCTGAAGAAGCAGAATGGCTTCGAAACCTTTTAGAAGATATTCCATGTTGGCCAAAGCCTGTGTCTGCAATATGCATACATTGTGATAGTCAATCGGCAATATGCAAAGCACAGAATAAGATGTATAATGGTAAGTCTAGATATATACGTTGTAGACATAATACCATTAAGCAGTTACTTGAAATTGGTGTAATATTGACTATGTTCAGTCAAAGAAAAACCTAGCGGATCCATTAACAAAGGGGTTACCAAGAGATCAAGTAAACTGTTTATCGAGGGGAATGGGTTTAAAACCTATAACTAAAAAATCTTCATAGTGGATACCCAACCTAGCTGACTGGAGATCCCAAGATCTAGGTTCAAAAGGGATAACTAAATTATGAAGAGACTTGATAGCACTAAGGATGTACAATCCTACTCATTCCTATGATAATTGGTGCTACCTGCTAAAGGTACTAGGATAAGCATTGCTTTTAATGATTCTTATGACATGAACATCATGTGGGGTATAGCAGGATACTCTTAATAAGAATCACCTATGTGAGTGTGAACTGGGCCAATTCTATGAGAATTTTAAGGTTTAATTCTCTGAAGCACTCATGAGACCAGGAGTTGTTCGGGCCAAAATGAACACAACCATGAGAACCAAAAGAATGCTCGGGAAGAAGTTGCGTGATTGTTATTGTCTTAGTTTATACAAAACGCTGAAAGGATCAAGACATCGTGTTCACCTTTTAGCAAGTAAACTAGATAACAACTCACTAAGGAAGGTTCAAAGCCACAAGCTACCTATCCTGATACAACTTCATCCCATTATACTCTCTTTAGTGTGTCTGCATATTCATTTGCATTAAAATCCTTTTATGTGGGGGTTTGCCTTTGCTGATCTTTGATGATCTTTGATCGAAGTCCAATTTCCATTCATGTGGGGGATTGTTGGGTAATGGGCCAAAATAGACCCTAAATACCCTAATGGGCCTTGAAAGCCCATTACCGCCTTATGTGTGTGAATGAGAAATTGCGGGGACATTTAGTCCCATATCAAAAAAATCAAGAAAGGAAGGTTCACTTATATGGAAATCACTTCCTTGAAGCTTAAGTTCCTTAGGCTCACCACAAGTGGAGAGCTTGAGGGTGATGCGTAGCATCACCCTCGCGCACGCGCACGCACGTGTGCGAAGGCACAATGGGCGCTTTGTAGGCGCACTTTGCACTTTGCACTTTGCACTTTGCACTTTGCACTTCGCACGTGTGCATCGTCGCGATGAGCTTGAGGGGCTTTAAATTTTTTATAGATCAAGATGATCCGATGGTGGAGATTGATCGGATCAAGATAAGGGGCTGAGATCAATTGATCGTTGATCGATCGGATGAAGGGTCGAGATACGGTGATCAAATCACAATCTTGATCACGATCCAACGGCTGACATCCGTCGGTTGACTAGTCAACAGGATGGTTGGTTGACCAGTCAACAGGATGGTTGGTTGACCAGTCAAATGACGGTTATGATAAGGTGTCCTTTCGATCGTACGGTTGTGATAGGCATACGCCTATCTGATAACATGATCATCAGATCACTATGATGAAAAGGCTTATCAGGATAAGGATAGACTTATCTAATCGGCTGATCTTCAGATCACAGCCATGAAAAGGCTTATCCGATCGCCTGATCTGAAGATCACGATGTCTAAAGGGCATATCAAGGGTGATAAGCCCTTAACCCTCACATCCTTTGATAATAGAATTTAAATTTAATTAAATTCGTAGGGTTGCTTCCAAGGGGCACCTAAAAACATATAAATAGGACCCTAGACCCTCTCATTTCATGTATCCCAAGCCATTCCGAATTGAGTTCAATTTGAATCAATTCTAGTCTTCTTCTCTCTTAGGCATTTGCATACTTTCCTAAGGATAGTATAGCAATAGTGCATTGAAAAGAGAGTAGCATTCTTGGTTCGAAAGTTTTGGTGAATTGTAGTGCTGCTTTCATCAAAAGGAGACTGTTGTATCCTGGGAGACAATCGTCATACTGACCGTAAGCACCATTGCGGGACGAAATTGTCTTAAGGACATAGAGTGAAACTCTAGCCTCAGTCTGATTCATTAGGTAGCCACCATCTGCCAACATACCCACCTACAGATGGATCCATAATAAAGCAGAGAAGATGGTATCAGCCGCCGGAACAAACTCGGCTTGCCACTGGACGACGGCAATCAGTTGCCCATTCACCACCCCGGCCTCGCCATAGCAAGATATCTAGATTGAAGATCAACAAATCGAATCAAGTAATGGTGGTGAGCCAGAGCAACCGCTTCCACCTCTCCTACAACTCTAGCCCGTTGAAACTCTCGGACAATCGCTTCATGTGGCACCTAGTGGGAGAGACTACAGGCGATGACCGCCCTGTTCGCCCAAACACTAGCTTCAGCCTCCAGTGAAAGAGAAGGGATCTGGATGATGTTAGGGAAGAGCTGTTCAAGCTCTGCCACTCCCGCCGGAGATGGAGAAGGTGCAATCCATTCAAACCGGGCTGCAGGGTCACGACGCCATGGCATCCTAGCAACCTTTGACCCATCGGACAGCACCGGAGAAGATGCCAAAGGGGAAGCCATCAGGCAGAGCAATATGACCAGAATCGGTGACAAGATCATCGTAGATCAGTAGCAGGGAAGACCGACAACACTAATCTCAAAGCACTTACCACCAGAAACCCTCAGCAGGATTCTTACATGCCCTATGAAAAAATTACATGAAGCTGACTGAACAGAAAATGTTTAATATATTTTGTAAGACAAGGGATTTTATACATTTTGCCACGGCATGGCATTGCCCTGGATGCTACCAATTCTCATGAGGATAAACATGACTGTTACACCCCGGTCCAACACCCCACGGAAACATGCCCTATAAAAAAATTAACTTTTATCTAGGATTTTTAAAAAATAAAAAAATTATAAAATTATAAAAAAAAGTTTTCGTGCAATTTTTCATCAACAAAAGTTTGATAAATCATAAGCAAAGGTACATTAGGAAAGCCTTTACATACGACTTTTAGAAAACCGTAAGAAAATAGCAAAACTTTTTTCTATGATTTTGTTTGTAGGTAAAGGTTATTTTTCTTAGGAAAAGAAAGACTAAAATTTAAAATTTAAATTTAAATTTAAATCTTTTGCTTACAAAAATAAAAAGTCATAGGGAAAGATAAAAAAAATATTTTTTAATTAATTTTTTCTACAAAAAATAAAAAATTAATTGTAGGAAAAATTATTTAATAATAATTTTAATAATCTCTTTCCCTATGAGAAATGAAAATCATAGAAAAAAATCAAGAAAAGTATTTTTTAATCCAAATTATTCCCTACGAGAGTGCTTAAAATCGTAGGAAAAAGTGGTAAAGTCTTAATATTTGTTCAATTTTTTCCTACAAAATAACTCTAAAATCAAATGTGATGTATCCCCATTAGAGGTAGAGGCAATACTCCTCGGTCGAGGTCTCTTTGCTGCCTTCATTTTAGGAATCGATTTTTAGCTTTGTGATAGTCATCAATGATGTCACCCTCAGTAATATTTACACTCCCAGAGCCATCTTTCTAGATGGATAACAATATGCAACGTTCAAGCATTTCTTCCAACAAATAAAATAATTAAATAATATACACTCTAAAATTAAACACAATAATAATAATAATAACAAAATAATAATAATAACAACATATTATATATATATCTCCATTATGCAACATTGTTGACCCACCTAATTGATTGACTATAAGTTTATAATGCATTACCTTGACATGTTCTATAGGCTTGGGCATTTTTTTTTTGTCTCTTAAAAACATTGCTCTATTCTACTGGGTTCATCATAAAAACATAAGACACAGTATATGATGAAATATAGAATTGCCTTTATTATCATTCTTGAATTGAGAGAAATTACAAATTTGCCACTGATACAATAACTATGACTGGCTTTTAAGGTACAATTCTTTCATCTTTTTCTATGAAATTCTTATAAAAGGAAAAGGAGGAAGATATGAATTGGTTCATCTGTTACGGAATGGAAGGAGCGGGAATTTTTTTTTTTTTTTCCTTTCTCTTTTCTTGAGAAGAAACAAAAGACGTGAAAGTTGTTTCAACAGCAATATAAACTTTGGTCTTAGACAATGAGCCAATCATCAACATTTCTTACAATTCATAATTTGGATTATGGTACCTTCCATGGACTAAACCAAAGAAATGCCATGGACCAAATCTAAGTAAACCATTAATCAACTTCAAAACATTTTAATCGAAAATCTGCAGCTTGAAAATTAGGCTACTTCAACTGGATGCTAAAAACAGTGCTGCTGCCATTTTATGCTCGATTATCCAATTCCATTTAATAGCCAAGAGTTGGTAAAATACATGAAGATATGTCCGATCAGACTGGCATTTCGACAGCACAAATAATTTAGTACATAGTGGAATATAAAGGATTTTCTATCAATGCACTTTCTAATTTTTAATTTTAAAAATTAAAATAGAAGCTGGACAAAAAAATAGCTTTTGGTACAGTATATTTTTGATTTCATGAACTCTATTCTAATTTTTAAAAAATAAAAATATAAAAGTGATACTTATTTTTTGAAAGATGAGTAAATTATATTTTAAGTACTCCTTCACTATCATCTAAATCATCACAACATGGTTACCACCACTTACCATTACTTATATATATATATTTATACTTAAACATAATTACTAATAGTAAAATGTATTTATATTTTTAATTTTTAAGAACAAAAAATAGTTTTAAATTAGAGGAAATAGAAAAATTAAAGCAATGCCAAATTAAATCTTAATTTTAACATATACTAGCCATAAAAGACATATTCATTGCAGAATTCCTGTGTTTGGACAAGGCTGGCACGCACACACACCAAGAATATACTAATGCATGGATGATGGTATGATTTAATTTTCAAAAAAAAAAAATAAAAAAAAAATAAAATTATTGTTTAAAAAATAAATTTAGAATAATAATTTTTGAATTATGTATTACTCTTATTGTAAAAAAAACTTTTTTAACAAAATATTTCACGTATTTTTTAATCTATGATTTTAGTTTAATTTTTTCTTAAAATTATAAATATTTTATGATACATGAATTTTATTTATCTTATTTTTAATTTTTAACTTAAAATAATAATTTTAAAATAATAATTTAATAATATAAGTTATATTTCTTGAAGAACTTTCTGATCAATTACTACCTTTAAGGAACATCCAATATACTATAGATCTAGTCCCAAAAGTCACTTTGCCTAATCTTCCATATTATAGGATGAATCCACTAAGCACTTCCCACTTAGCCACTTTGATGCCTCCAAGATGACCAAACTTTTTTTAGATGAAGTGGTTAGGTTACATGGCTTGTATATGATAGGGATGTCCGATTCACGAATTATTTTGGAAAACCCTCTGTCACATGTTAGGGATTAAGCTCAAATTTTTACTTTCTACCACCCTCAAACCAATTGCTAGACTAAAGTAGTGAACCAAATCCTTGAAAACTTGTTGAGATGTCTTGTAGGTGAAAACATTAGAAATTGGGACCTTTTGTTACCTAGAGCCAAATTCGCCTACAATAATTCAGTTAATAGGACCACAGGCAAGAGTTCATTTGAGATTGTCTATGGTTATAAGCCTAATAGACCTATATACCTAATCCTTTGCCTATACATACACGAGTCTCTGAGTCAGCTGAATTATTTGCACAAGTTAGAGATTTGCATAAAAAAATTATCAATAAGATTAATTTAAGCAATGATACTTATAAAAACATGGCTATATGATGATTAGTTAGGAAGATTATATGATGATTAGGCTTAGATCTGAGTGGTTTCCTTTGGGGACCATGAAAAAGTTATATGCCCATGGAGCTGGACCCTTCAAAGTAATAAAGAAAGTTGGACCTAATGCCTATGTGCTCGAGTTACCATCCAAATTCGGTATTAGCTCAACCTTCAATATCTTAGATCTAGTTGAGTATAGAGAACAGCAATGATACCTAGTGAGCCGTTTGGACCCAACCCTATTCTTGAGAGCGAACCCATACCTGAGTATCCACCAAAAAATTTACCAGAGCGTAGAAAGGATTGAGCATATCCTGGATGACCAAGCTATTACTTGGGAATTGTGTCCTAAAGCCAATCAACTAACATATAGATGATTATACAAATTATAAATATATATAAATTATTAATTAATAAAATATTTATTTGGTGGTTCATCACATTGCATCTTCCTAAAATAAATTCTTTTGTGATGGAGTCCTTAGAACCATAATCATTCAATAAAGAGAGGGTTTATTGAGTGGTTCTTAAAATAGTCTCGACTAAATGATATATAGTTATAGGACAACTATATATCAAGTAAAGATCATTGTATGTCATATGGATTGGTTGTCCTCTTTACCAAGAAGTGTGGTGACACTGGTATGACATGCAGGTGAGGTGTATGACATCTCACTGAATGTGATGGAACACTCTTCTGCCAAGAAGTGTTCGTGAAGGATATGATATAAGTGTTCCTCTAACCTAAATCACCATGGTAACTTGCAAGCAACCTATTGGTGCTAGACGACCTGGATTTTTAATACAGTGATAGAAGGTTTTTGGGTGCAGTAAAGTACTTGTAGAGCAGTGAGTTGATCAAGACGGATTGATCCCTCCAAATAGTTTGGTGTGAATGTCTCACTATGGTTCAATTTAGCAAAACCTTGGCCAGAGTAGTCATTGTGAGAAGTTACAGGACTTGCGAAGATTGAAATATTTTATGGATGAGCTGATTAAGGGTTGCAGTTAAACCCTAAGTCATCTTAAGCATTGAGGGTCAAAGGGATGAATTATATGGTAACCATATACTAAAGGTTCTTGATTGTTGCTCTGCAATCTTCGGCCTATCCGGACATCGGGTATCATTGCTAGATGGCAACTTTGATTAGTATTGAAAGTGTTCTAGTGCTACCGGCTTAGTGTTTGAATCTACGGGGTCACACACCATAGGGATTCTGCCTGATTGGATGATTGAGAAACTAAATGTTAGTAAATTAATTGGAGGATTAAATTGGCAATACGATTGCTAGCTAGCTCAATTTGATTGAGCTATGAATATCTGGGTCAAATCAAATGGGATTTAGTTTGGGCTCAAATTTAGGTAAGCCTAATGTTAACATCCTTACCTGTTTAAATTTAAATTATAAATTTGAAATTTCAAACTGATTTTAATTTCAAGTTTGAAGTTTGAATTTTGAATTCAAAATTTTAAGTTTAAATTTAAAATGGATGTTAATGACCTCTCCCTAATTACTCCTCATTCCTTATCTTCTAACCTTCTTCGATTTTTAATTAAAAAGAAGATGAAGGGTTTCTTCCTTAACTTTTAACCATTTTTGATTTTTGGCTAAAAAGAAGATGAAGGATTTCTTCCTTATCTTCAAAGAAACGTTGGAAAAGAAAAAGACAGAAAGATGAGAAGTTTTTAGGGTGAAAGAATTCTAGCAATAAAGTCAGGGGTAAAAGGTTTCCTCGATATCTTTTAGACAACTCCAAGAGTACCTTGGTGTTGAAAAGAAAAAATCTCATCGTCGAAGCCTTAGAGAGGAGCTAGCACTTCGAAGAGGCTGGTCAGGACCAGAACCCAGTGTGGATCACCTGTAGAGGCCATATACCTTTGTATGACTTGTAGAAATTATACCTACCATCGCCTTTTATTGCTGCAAGAGTCATTAAGCATCCAAAGGTAAAAGATTCAATAGTTACTGGTGACTTAGATATGATCTAAGATAGTAGGCTACAAACATAGATATGATCTATGTTATTTATATTTACATAGATTTGATCTGTGTACTTTTCTTTTATATCTTTATATATATAATTTTTATATATTGATCATATTGTAGGCTGATATTGGATTAGATCCAATATCTTATTGCTTCTGTTGCTTATTTATTTTAAAAATTTTAAAATGCATACCTATAGCCTACAAAAAGATTAACTAACAATGATATCAGAGCCTGGTTTGTGCTCTTAGTTTCTATCGTGCTCTACTCTGAGATGATCCAATAGGAGAGGCTATGGTAGCATCCCGATCATTATGCCCAACGAGCGTCTGGTAGGGATATCAGGGATGCACCAATAAGGAAGGCTACTAGTAGTACCTCGGTGCGTAGTGCCAACTATCCATGACTCAGAGAGTGCAATAGGCTATTGAGAGCACTTGAAGGCTGATTTGGTAGGAAGCCAAGTACTTGGATTGGTGGATTCACCAGGCCGTCTGATCATAGGAGAGAAGTAGGGTTTTCTCTTCCCATTCATTGGGGTCTCCTATGGCGTGTAGGGGTGCCACTTGTGTCTTGATCCATGAAGAAGAAAAGTGAAAGAATATAGATTAAAACTATTTTAATCTTATTTTTGGATGGTATGATCATAAATTATTTTAATTTTTGTGCAATTTATTTTATATGTTAAATTGAAATTGTTTCAATTTAAAGTTTGTTGAATTTAATTGAGAAATTAAATTATCTTAAATGACAAGAGATCTAGAAATATGATTTGAAGATCTTAAGTCATTTGCATAAGTTTTAAGAGTCATGGGTTAGCTTGAGTTAGGTCCTTAATTGGGTTAGACCTAAGTTTAGATTAATTGAACTAAAAAGAGAACTTAAATCTAATCAAAAGTTGAGTTAGGTTACATTCTCTTTAGATCTCTCTAATTAGTTAATTGATCAGTTCATAAATCTAAATGGACCTAATTTGTGGCTCAGTGGTGAGCCCAAGTCTTTAAGCTAATCTAATTAAATCTTATGAACCCATCCCATGATCTCACCTACTTGGAAAATGTGGTCGATCAGAATTGATTAGGTAGCTCAATGATTCGAGTTAGCCCATGTCACCTAAGGTGAATCAATATGACTGATTTATGTACCCATGGACTAATTGTTCATGAACCCTTCTACAAGTTAGTGGGAGGATTCTTGATTATGGTCCATGTGTTCTTTTATATGTCATACTTTAAAGCGAAACTCTCTAAATTATTTGGTCCTTAAAAAGATAAAGTTATCGAGATAACTAAGTCTTAGCCTCCCATTAATTGGATGGTAATGGGTCTAATAGATTGGGTGATTATTGGCAGATCCAAAGGTTGAATGTTTATTAGGCTATTGGAATTGCCAATCCTAATATGATGGCTCAATATGACTCTCTTAACGATGGTCAGTGGGCCAACCAAAGTCGGGCTTGACTATTCGTTGGTTAGAAGCATTGAATTTTGTCATGTTAATGGTTGGACCTAACTAGGACCTTCAATAGGAGGCCCAAAGGCCGATTGAAGTGCATTCTGAGGCAAAATTAATTACTAGAAGTTACTTGGAGAAGAAATTGGTTAAAGAACCTACCTTTAGATGTACATGGATGGGCCGCCAAAGTTGGGCTCATGTATTGTCGATTGAATTCTAGTACCCACTGAGGGATTAAGAGTAATTCCTCGGATTGGAGGTAGAGGCTACCAGTCTGAATAAAATAGTGGGAGGGCATTTAAGACTAAAGTCCATGTCTTAGGTTTTTTATTTTCATTTCAGATAATGTCTACCAACTTATCGCTCCAATCGTTGCTTGACAATGAAAAACTTATGGGTCCCAACTTTGATAGCTGGTATCGAAGGCTCAGGATTGTCCTAGAGCATGAATGGATCCTTTATGTGATAATGGATCCAACGCCTGAAGTCCCTGCTCCTAATGCTCGAGGTTGGTCTGTGATACTTATCAAAAGTGGCTCTCTGATCAAACCATTGTTCGATGCTTAATGCTAGCAGCGATGAACGACGAGTTCAGTCACAAATTTGAGGAAGCCCAGCCAAAGAAAATCCTTCAAAAGTTGAAGGAATCCTTCGGCACACTAGACGATGTTGAGAGGTACAAGGTCTCTTGTGCCATCTACAATGCGCAGATACGTAATGGAGTCTCAGTCACTGATCATGTATTATACACGATCAAGATGATTGAGCGCTTGGGCAAACTTGGTTGTTCCTTGCATGATCAACTTGGGAAAGATGTGATACAGAACTCCCTGCCCCTTTTCTATCTCGACTTTCTCGATCGTTATAGAATGAATAAGCCCGCAGGAAACTACTATGGTCTACTTGGTTTACTGTAGACTTATGAGAAAGATCACCAGCTCAATAAAGGGATGATGAATTTAGTGGGAGGTTTTTGGGAGGTCATCGTCCCTTTAAGAAGATACAAAATGCTGGGACCAGTCAGGCTAAAAAGGTTAAAGCTAATCAGAGTAAGATGAAGTACTTCTTTGCAAGAAGTAGGGTCATTGAAAGAGGAACTATCCTCTTTATATTGCATCCCTTGATCTGAACAGGTCCAAAAAGAGGAAGTAGCAAGGAAATGCTGAACAAGGTATTTATATGATAACGCCTTGTAATTTTCTATCTATGATACTACTAATTGGATATTAGATACCGAAAGTTCAATTCACATATGCAATTCTTTGCAGGAACTTCAAGTTAGTAGAAGATTCGAGGACGGTGAGAGATTCTTAAATGTAGAAAATGGAAGCCAAGTTCCAATCCTAGCATTGGGAGTCATCAAACTTATTTTTGAGTCTTGTACAATCTTTTTAAATGAATGCCATTATTGTCCATCTTTCATTTTAAATGTCATTTCTGTAGGCCAATTGGCCATGTCTGGTTATGAACTATCAATAAAGAATGACATTTGCAAAATAATTATGAATGGTTCTATTGTGATGAATGGATATATGAGTAATGGCATATATGTACTATCCCAACTTGTTAGTGTAATGTATACATCTAGAAAATGCCCTAGGATAAATATCAGTAATACTTACCTTTGGCACTGCTGGCTAGGTCATATTAACAAGAACATGATAAACAGGTTGAGATAAGAAGGTCTACTTAAGGTTAATGATTTCAAATCATTACCAACCTGTGAATTTTGTCTTCTAGGTAAAATGAATAAACTATCTTTTGGTGAAAAAGGTGAACGGGCCAATGAAATTCTAAGTCTGGTACATACTGATGTATGCGGATATGAATGTCAGTGCCAGGGATGGGTATAATTATTTCATTACGTTTACAGATGATCTTTCGAGGTATGGTTATATATTATTGATGAAACATAAGTCTGAATCATTTGAAATGTTCAAATGATATCATAATGAAGTAGAAAAACAAACTAAAAAGTTTATCAAAACCCTTCGATCAGATTGAGATGGTGAATATCTTTCCAGTGAGTTTCTAACATAGCTTAAGGAGAATGAGATTCTCTCTCAATGAATACCTCTAGAGATACCTCAGTTAAATAGAGTGTTTGAAAGGAGGAATCAAACCCTGTTAGACATGGTTCGATCCATGATGATTTTTGCTTCTCTGCCGATCTCCTTTTGGGGTTATGCTTTAGAGTCAGCTTGTTATCTTTTAAAACACCATATGAGATATGGACTTGGCATAAGCCGATACTCTCACACCTTCAGGTCTGGGGCTGCTCGGCTTATGTTAAATGTTTGGAAATAGATAAGCTTGGACCTAGGTCTGACCGATGCCTATTTGTAGGGTATCCAAAAGAGTCTAAGGGGTATTACTTTTACTTACTGAAGAACAAAAGTTGTTTGTCAGTCTTAGGGCTATCTTTTTAGAAAAGAAGTTTCTTAGTGAAGGAACTAGAGCCACTAAGGTTGAACTTATTGAAGTTCAATGGTAGAAAAATTGACATACTTAAGAGACAATATAGAAATGGTTTTGACTAGATCAAACCCAGAGCCTATACAAGAATCATTAAGGAGATCCGATAGGGTATTGCGTCAATCGGACAGATACTACAGTTTCTTGATCCGGATGGCAATCCTATTGAACTCGATGAAAATAATGAGGATCCAATCACCTATATGGATGCAATGTAGAGGTTTGACTCTAAGAAATGGCTAGAAGCCATGAAATTCGAAATGGAGCATATGGAAATCAACAATGTATGGACATTAGTTGATCCACCCGAGGGAATAAAATCCATTGGGTGAAAATAGATTTTCAAAAGGAAAAGAGGCGCAGATGGGTAGGTAGAGACCTATAAAGCCCATCTGGTTTAAGGGATATCATCAACGTTATGGTATAGACTATGATGAGACATTTTCTCTTGTGGCAATGCTTAAATTCATTCGGATTATGCTTGCTTTAGCAGCACACTTTGATTATGAAATCTGGCAAATGGATGTCCGAACAGCTTTCCTGAATGGTGAGCTGGAAGAGGAGGTGTATATGATACAACTTGAAGGGTTCACATCCACATATGAGTCAAAAGTGTGCAAGCTTCAAAGATCCATTTATGGATTGAAGCAGGCATCTCGGAGTTGGAACATGTGTTTGATAAATGTATCAAGACGTATGGTTTCGTTATGAACAGAGATAAACCTTGCATTTACAAATGGGCTAATGATCCTGGGTTGTATTCCTTGTGTTGTATGTGGATGATATTCTCTTAATCGGGAATGACATCCCAACACTAGGGAATAAAGGTCTGGTTATCATCTCATTTTCTATGAAGACTTGGGTGAAGCCTCTTATATACTTGGTATGAAAATATATAGAGATAGATCTAGGAGGCTTCTGGGATTATCCCAATCTATGTACATAGACACTGTGCTGAAACAGTTCAGCATGGAGAATTCCAAGAAAGGCTATCTCTCAATAGGTATAGAATTTCTCTCTCAAAAGGATTGTGTGATAACTTCGAAGGAAAGAGAGCGTATGAGTAGGATTCCATATGCTTCGGTAGTGGGTTCTATCATGTACGCTATGACATGTACTAGACTAGACATGGCATATTCACTAGGGTAGTGAGCAGATACCAGTCTGACCCAGGTGAAGCTCATTGAAAAGTAGTAAAAACTATCCTTAAGTATTTATGATATACTAAGGACCAATGGCTAATTTATGGAGAACTTGACTTAAAACTTATGGGGTATACTGGCTCCAGTTTTCAATTAGATTGGGATGATAGCAAGAGTGTGTCAGGATTTATTTTTACCCTAAATGAAGGAGCGATCTGCTGAAAAAGTTCCAAGCAGCACACTATGGCAGACTTCGTTTATGAGGCAGAATATATTGCGGCATCTGATGCAGCAAAGGAAGTTGTATGGTTGTAAAAGTTTCTAGGAGAACTGGAGTGACACCTCTGGACGGTCCTATTTTGGTGTATTGTGATAACACCGAAGCTATTGCTCAAGCCAAAGAGCTGAAGTCTCATTAATGTACCAAATATTTCTTGTTATCACCTTATGCGAGAAATCATGGAGCGAGGTGACATCGACCTTCAGTAGATTGATGGAAAGAAGAACTTAGCCGACCCATTCACTAAAGCTCTCAAAATCAAAGAATTTCATGGCCATAAATGGAAGATGGGTATTAGATACTGTTCTGAGTGGCTTTAGTCCAAGTGGAAGTTGTTGGGAATTGTGTCCTAAATACAATCAACTAATATATAGATGATTGTGCAAATTATAAATATATATAAATTATTAATTAATAAAATATTTATTTGTGGTTCATCACATTGCATCTTCCTAAATAAATTCTTTTGTGATGGAGTCCTTAGAGCCATAATCGATTCAATAAAGAGAGGGTTTATTGAGTGGTTCTTAAAATAGTCGCGACCAAATGATATATAGTTATAGGACAACTATATATTAAGTAAAGGTTGTTGTATGTCATATGGGTTGGTTTCCTCTTTACCAGGAGTGTGGTGACATTGGTATGATATGCAAGTGAGGTGTATGACATCTCACTGAATGTGACCAATCTGCGGAACACTCTTTTGCCAAGAAGTATTCGTAAAGGGATATGGATATAAGTGTCCCTCTGACCTGAGATCATCATGATAGCTTGCAAGCAACCTATTGTACTTTGGTGCTAGACTACTTGGATTTTTAATCCAGTGACAGAAGATTTCTGGGTGCAGTAAAGTACTTGTGGAGCAGTAAGTGGATCAAGGTGGAATTGGCCCCTCCAAATAGTTTGGAGTAAATGTCTCACTGTATTTCAATTTAGCAAAACCTTGGCCAGGGTAGTCCTTGTGAGAAGTCACAAGACTTGTGAAATTGAGACACTTTATGGATGAGCTGATTAAGGATTGATAGTTAAACCCTAAGTCATCTTGAGCATTGAGGGTCAAAGGGATGAATTATATGGTAACCATATGCCAAAGGTTCTTGATTATTGCTCTGCAACCTTCGGCCTGTCTGGACGTTGGGTGTCATTGCTAGATGGCGACTTTGATTAGTATTGAAAGTGTTCCAGTGCTACCAGCTTAGTGTTCGAACCTATGGAGTCACACACCATAGGGGATTCTGCCTGACTGGATGATTGAGAAACTAAATGTTAGTAAATTAATTGAAGGATTAAATTGACAATACGATTGCTGGCTAGCTCAATTTGATTGAGCTATGAATATTTAGGTCAAATCAAATAGGATTTGGTTTGAACTCAAATTTAGGTAAGCCTAATGTTAACATCCTTACCCGTTTAAATTCAAATTATAAATTTAAATTTCAAACTGATTTTAATTTCAGTTTAAAGTTTGAATTTTGAATTCAAAATTTAAGTTCGAATTTAAAATTGATGTTAATGATCTCTTCCTAATTACCCCTCATTCCTTATCTTCTAATTTTTTCGGTTTTTAACTGAAAAAGAAGATGAACCTTAACTTCTAACCTTTTTTGATTTTTTGGCTGAAAAGAAGATGAAGGGTTTCTTCTTATCTTTCTAGAAACGTTGGAAGAGGAAAAGACAAGAGATGAAAGTTTTTAGCGTGAAAGGAATTATTGCTATAAAGCCAGGGGTAAAAGGTTTCCTCGATATCTTTTAGACAACTCCAAGAGCACCTTGGTATTGAAAAGAAGAAATCTCATCGTCGAAGCCTTCGAGAGGAGCTAGCACTCCAAAGAGGCTGGTCAGGATCAGAACCCCGGTGTGGATCATCTGTAGAGGCCATACACGTGTGGCTTGCAGAAGTTGTTGCTACGAGAGTCATTAAGCATCCAAATGTAAAAGATTCAATAGTTACTGGTGATTTAGATATGATTTAAGACGTTAGGCCACAAACATAGATATGATCTATGTTATTTATATTTACATAGATTTGATCTGTACTTTTCTTTTATACCTTTATATATATTTTTTATATTTAATCATGTTGTAGGTTGATATTAGATTAGATCCAATATCTTATTGCTTCCATTGTTTATTTATTTTAGAAAATTTTAAAATGCATACATGTAGCCTACAAAAAGATTAACTAACAATTACTATCCGGAATAAAGGCTACTAACGTTATTTAGTTCATTGGCAAGGATGACCAGAATCTAAGGATTTGTGGATCACTCGAGAAGATCTGCAATGCTTCAACCCAGACCTATTGGAGTGGGACCAGAGCTGGATTGACCCTTACTTGATAGGATCGAGTTCCTTCCATCCTAGAAGAATTGGTGCGGGCACCAGGATCAGACAGAGGTTACTGAGCTCATTATGGTTTTTTGATTGATGTAGTTAGACTGTTGATTCCTATCAATTCATTTGAGTTCAAAGTCATTATAAATTTCTTACTCTATGTTGGTTTGACTTTAAGTCCCGTAATCAAGTTTTATTAGTATGAGTCCAGTAATTTTAGCTAAGTATGAGTTTAGTAATTTTATTTGAGTTAAGTAAAGATTTATTGAGTCAAAGTGTAAGAAGTTAAAGACCCAAGACATAAAAGGAACCAAATAAGCCCCCACATGGAATTTCAGTCAAAGTAGGTGCCATCTACTCAATTAGAGAATCCCAAGATTTTCATTAAATAATCTCAGCATAAAAGAAAGCAAATAAGCCCCCTATGGAAGGTGACTTATCACCCACTCCTTATGGAAAGCATGATATGACGTCATTCCCTCACTTTTTCTCGTTTCAAAATGCCACCTATCTTCTTATTTGGAAAAAAATATTTCTTGATCTCTTTTCCTTATTTCAAGATGCCGCATATCTCCTTATTTGGAAAAACTATCCCCTGATCTCTTTTCGTTGTTTCAAGATGGCGCTTATCTCCTTATTTGAAAATAATATGGTGCCCTTTTTTTTCTTTTTTTTTTTATGTAATTCAAGGGTTAGGGTTTATATAAAAATCCTTCCCTTCTTCTTGTAAAAAAAATTGATGATTAATGAAAATGAGTCTTCTTCTTCTATTTTCCTATGCTCTTGAGCATTAATACTCCATGAAGGAGAGGATAAGAGGCCCAACAAATACCCATTCCAACACTTGTTCCAAGCATCTCAGCCCTAAGACGCTAAGGTGCTAAGATCCTTAAAGGAAGTCCTTGTCTTCAAAACCATCTGAAAGAAAGCCGAAACATCTGTGGTAGCATAGCTTCGTCTTCTAGGCGCTCATCCCGAGAGCTGTGTGATCCAATCTTTTAGGACAAAGTGTTGGAAGAGGAGAAGATATTTTCTTCTGGAAAAATTTCTAGTTTTTTTTATTTTCATGCTAAAACGTGAAAGGATACATGGCCTTTTATAATTACAAAATGACTCTTGGACTTCCACAATACTTAATTCAGAATAACAACTTCCTATGCAATTAAATAACAGCAATTTCCTATGCAATTAAATAACAGCAATTTCCTATGTAGTAATAACATCAACTTCCAATGCAGCAATTTCCAATAATCAAGTTTAGTTTCCAACACCCCCCTTTAAACTTGATTCTTCATGACTCCAAGCATGCTTCTCAACTTCTTGAACTCTTCTTCCTTGAGGGCTTTTGTGAAGATATCAGCTACCTGATCTTTTGTTGAAATGTGGAGAAGTTGTACTTCTTGATTTTTGATACAATCTCGAATGAAGTGAAATCTTGTATCAATATGCTTACTTCGATCATGAAAGACTGGATTTTTGCAAGTTGTATAGCAGATTTATTATCAACAAAAATGTTGGTTGGCTCTTCATGTGAAATCTTCATTTCTTGTAGTAGTCTTTGAAGCTAAAGTGCATGACAAACACAATTGCTGCAGCAACATACTCTGCTTCACATGATGAAAGTGTAACAATTTGTTGTTTCTTTGAAGACCATGTAAATGCTCCACTTCCAATATAAAAGGCAAATCCACTCGTACTTTTTCTATCATCAATATCTTCTGCCCAATTGCTATCACAAAACCAACTAATTTTATTGGATTAGTAGATGAATAGAAAATACCATAATCTTGCGTACCTTTGATATATCGAAGGATTCTTTTTGCAACAATTAAATGATCCATTCTTGGCTTCTCCATGTAACGACTTATAACTCCAACACTATAAGCAATATCCGGCCTTGTATTTGTAAGATATCTTAAGCTTCCAACCAAACTTTATAATATGTTGGATTGACAAGATCTCCTTCTCCATCTTTACTTAATTTAGTATTGTATTCAATTGGAGTGGTGCTTGAATTGCAATTCTTCATCTTGAATTTCTCCAAAATTTCCTTTGCATATTTGCTTTGTGAAATAAATATGCCTTCATCTGATTGATTTACTTCAATACCCAGAAAATAAGACATTAAGCCAAAATCTGTCATTTCAAATTCTTTGATCATTGAAGTCTTGAAAACTTCAATCATTGCAAGATTATTTCCTGTGAATATCAAATCATCCATATATAGACAAACAAATAGAACATCACCAACATGATTAGACTTCATATAAAGAGAATGTTCAAGAAGGCATTTTTGAAAACCATTTTCAGCAAAATACTTGTCAATCCTTGTATTCCAAGCTCGTGGAGCCTGTTTCAATCCATAAAGAGCTCGTTTGAGTTTGTAGACTTTGTCTTCTTGTCCTTTTTGAATGAAACCCAAAGGTTGTTCTACATAGACTTCTTCATTCAAATATCCATTCAAAAAAGCTGATTTCACATCCATTTGAAAAATTTTCCATTTCATTTGTGCTGCTAAGGAAATGAGAAGGCGTACCGTTTCCATTCGAGCAACAAGAGAGAAAACTTCATCATAGTCAATGCCATATTGTTGTTTGTAGCCTTTTACTACCAAGCGGGCTTTGTGTTTTTTCTATTTCTCCACTTGCATTTGTTTTTGTTTTATACACCCATTTGACTCCAATGGCTTGATGACCTTGGGGAAGATTTGTGAGTTCCCAAGTGTCATTTTTCTCTATTGATGAGATTTCTTCATGCATGGCATTTCTCCATTTTTCTTCTTTATTTGCTTCATAAAACTCAATTGGATCATAACCTGCAAAAAGACAAAACATAGTATAATCATTAGTATCAAGACGCCTTGTGACGTCAAGCAATTCTTGCACACTCCGAATTTTGTGTGCTCTATTTGAGGATGAGCCACTGGAACTTTCTTGTGGAGATGAATGTCTTGGACTTTGTTGTGGAGTTGATGGAATTTCTTCTTGATGTTGTGACTCTTCTTCTTCATTATTTTCTTGCATTTTATTGTTATCTTGCCAGCTCCACATTTGCTTTTCATCAAATTCAACATCTCTTGAAAAAATCACTCTCTTTGTAATAGGATTATACAACTTTTAGCCACTTGAATTTTCAGCATATCTTAAAAGAATACACTTTTCTCCTTTGTCATCAAGTTTGATCCTTTTCTCATCAGGCACTTTGACATAAGCAACACTTCCAAAAATGCGAAGATGATCAACCTTAGGCTTGTATGAACTCCATGCTTGCTCAGGTGTCATATTGTGAAGCCTTTTTGATAGAAATCTGTTCTACAAATAAACTGCACAAGCAACTGCTTCTCCCCAAAATTCTTTAGGCATATTTTTATCTTTCAACATACATCGAACCATATTTAAAATAGTTCGATTTTTTTTTCTGAAACTCCATTTTGCTGAGGTGAATAAGGCATAGTAACCTGATGAAAAATTTCTTGTGCTTTGAAAAAATTTGAAAACTCTTTGGATAAATACTCACCACCACGATCCGATCTCAAAGCTTTAATTTGAAAACTACTTTGTTTTTCAACAAGCAACTTAAATACCTTAAATTTCTGAAACACTTCACTCTTTTTTTTTAATAAATAAACCCATGTCTTTCCAGAATAACCATCAGTGAAGGAAAGATAATATTCATTACCTCCCATAGTTGTTGGTTTGATTGGGCCACAAACATCTGAATGTATCAATTCCAATGGTTTTGTTGCTCTTCTTGATCTTCCTGAAATGAAGGTTCTCCTTTGTTGCTTTCCAACTATGCAAGTTTCACATTTTTCCTTAGACATTTTCAGCCAAGGCATTCCTGTCACCATATTCTTGCTAGACAAAAGTTTTAATCCATCAAAGTTTAAATGTCCATATCTAAGATGCCATAGAGTAGAGTCATCAAGACTTTGTGTTAACATACAAGAGGAGCCATCAACATGCAAACTTAGCTCAAACATTCTATTTTTTGACATAGGAACATGTGCAATAAGAGTATTGTTGTTGTCTCTGATAGAAAGAACCAATTCTTTCATGTGAATGTCATAGCCTTTTTCAAGCAATTGGCCCAAACTAAGAATGTTATTTTTAATGTCTGGAACATAATAGACATCTGAAATAAAATTTTGAGTACCATTTTGAAGCTTGATAAGGATTTTACCTTTCCCTTCAATTGGCCTTTTAGAGAAGTCTCCAAAAGTCACCGAGCCTTTGAAGCTTTCATCCATCTTAAAAAACATATCCTTTATCCCACACATATGATTACTAGCACCTGTGTCTAGATACCAAGTACTTCTTTTGATAGCACCAGAAATGTTATTGTAGGCCAAAAGTAGAGTTACTTCTTCTTGTTCTTTTGTAAAATGAATTTTCTCATCAACATAATTAACATTATCTTTGTACCAACAATCTTTAGCATAGTGCCCATATTTTTTGCAAATAAAACATTGTAGTGCTTGTTGTCCATACCTTCCTCTTCCTCTAGGATTAAAAAATCTTCCTCTATCACGACCTTGGGCATGATGGTCTCTTATGTCTCCTTGACTTCTTTGAGGTTGATCTTGATAAAATATTCCACCTCTTCCTCTTCTTCCACGGCCTCGACCATGGAAACTTGTTTGACCTTTAAGATCACATTTTTCTTATAGTGTAAGATTTGTTTGAAGTACTTGCTCGATGGGTTTCTCCTCCATCCTTTTAGATAGCTTTTGCTCATGTGCTTGTAAAGAGCCCATGAGTTGCTCTATAGTCATCTCTTCTAATTCCTTTGATTCTTCAATGGCTACAACAATGAAGTCAAATTTTGCATCTAAAGAGCGCAAAATTTTCTCCATGATTCGAACATTAGTAATTTCTTCACCATTTCTTTTCAATTGATTGACTATAGACATCAATCTTGAAAAATAATTAGAAATTGACTCCTCAGTTATCATTTTGAAAGATTCAAATTCAGACCTCAAAGATTGTAGCCGAATCTTTTTCACCTTTTCTGCTCCTTTATGTGCCTTATGCAATAAGTCCCATGCCTCCTTTGATGTTGCAGCTCCAGCGATAATCTCGAATGTGCCTTCATCTACACTTTGGTATAGTGTGTAGAGAGCCTTCTTGTCTTTCTTTTTTGACTCCTTATGTTGCTTTCTTTGCTCTTGTGTGAGCATTGCTTCACCTTCGGTCGGCTCCATGTAGCCGTCTTCTACAAGATCCCAAACATCAAAGGATCCAAGCAAAGCCTTCATTTGGATACTCCAGTTGTCATAGTTGTCTTTGGTGAGTTTGGGTATTTGGGATTGAACAAAGTTCATAGAGGCCATGGATCTTTTGTGGCTCTGATACCAAATTTGTTGGAAGAGGAGAAGATATTTTCTTCTGGAAAAATTTCTGGTTTTTTTTATTTTCATGCTAAAACGTGAAAGGATACATGGCCTTTTATAATTACAAAATGACTCTTGGACTTCCACAATACTTAATTCAGAATAACAACTTCCTATGCAATTAAATAACAGCAATTTCCTATGCAATTAAATAACAGCAATTTCCTATGTAGTAATAACATCAACTTTCAATGCAGCAATTTCCAATAATCAAGTTTAGTTTCCAACACAAAGACCATCATTGCCTGCTAATCAGACCTATCCATTCTCATAAGTTATGTTTTGTTGAAGAAAGAGTATATTCTAAATAGTGGTTTCTTAACTCTTGGATTCTATTTTCTTTATTACTTAGTGAATCGTGTTCTGCGAGTAATTACCTTACTTTTTGCATATTCATTCTTAGTTTATTCTTACTCGTTTCAGAAAGTAAAGCACCTTAAAATATGAATCATTGCTCTACGTTAATCTCTTGCATGGTATATCTTACATCAATTTGACACTGAATCAGAATTTTGAGTGTGAACAAAAGCTCAAACTATTTATTTTAATCTCACAAAATCTAAGTATTCTCCATTTGGAGTACATTTTAGTAGATAGAATTTTACCAAAATAATTTATTTTTTTATTTGCATAATTGTCAATTAATAATATACTTTGGGGTTGTTAATTAAATTTATATTTTTGTGCAGAAATTAGTCAATTAATTTTTTTTTGAAAGCTACTATCCTTGATTTCAGGGACGCTCGTTAGTTTGAAAATGTGCATGTGACAAATAATATCATCAGCATTAAATTCATGCAGACCATGTAAAGATAGTTACATCTATTATTTAAATAAGTGCATTTACTGACTTATAAATAAGTAATTAACCATTTGAAAGTTTTTCAACTAATTTTTATTTAAAAATACAAATTTGCTTGAGTTTAAAAAATCAAAAATAAGGTGGCTGTCGAGGAGAGGAGAGTGCATCTTTTGATAAACCTGAATATTTTTCCATGAATCAGCGAGCGGTGGAGAAATAAGATCGTTTTTCTTCGGATTGCGACCTCATGTAGTACCGCATGGCAGAAGCAAAGGTATCTATCCGCCAAGAATTTATCGGTTTGATAACTAAGCTGGCATTTATATTATGTTGAATTCTTTGATTTATGATTGATAAATGCCTACGAATGACCCATCCGCGCAGGTATCATGTCAAAGTATTTATTTGTATCCGTTTTCCTCTTCATTTCCAACATATATCTCCGACGAGCAGTGGTATGATGAAGTGGGCCACCGGCATTCATGCATTGACAGACCCTCATTTTCTTCCTCTTTTATGTGGTATGAAACGTAGGCATTCAACTTCTATTTTATGTTCAGACGTGACTTGGAATAGTACTGGTATGAAAGTGGGCACCTGCTGTCAAACGTTGGTTTCTTTTTCATTTACCGAAGACTTGGATTTTGCAATGGTAGAGCCTGAAATGTACGCTCTTGGAACCAAAGTCATGACATCACACGCCTTCATCGCTATCCGTTACACATTGGTTCCAGTCAAAGCAACACGAAAGTCATTAAATTTAATTCTTGCTAGAAAATAAGGTTAACGTAACTTTCTTATAATCCAGTTTGCCTTAATTCATGTTTACATGCCATGGTTATAAAATCAACTAATCGTGGATTCGAATGACAGAATGAATTTAACTCCGCATATGGTGGACTCCCAACAACCGTAAGCTATGAGGCAAGGCCCAGCTGACTGAACGATCACCATGACAATGAGTTAGTAGGGAGGAGGAGAGAACTTTAATCGCATCGTTGCGCTGAAATTGTCTAAGAAAAAAATCTCAAGGAAAGATTCCATCATTTTGACGGTCTTCCTACACTATGCCAGACCGTAGAACTCCAGATTAAACCAGAAAAGAGAGAAAGAAAAACTGATAATCAAAATTAGAATTAAATGATCGTTTGCTTGAAGTAATGAATATGAATATGGTGTGCCGCAAGGCAGATAAATTTTTTCCTTTTAATTTAGGTATATAAACAATTGTGAAAAAGATTTTTGGTATGTATATTGTAAATTTTATTTGCAAGTGGATCAAATAATTAATAAATTTGATTGAGGCAAAATCCATGTTTTATGTTCAAATGAATGGATTGATTGGAGGTTTCGGAATTTGATCAAGTGGTCAAACTAGGACAATCTAAATAAGACAAAATAATATTTATTTTTTTGACCATTTGATATATAAGCTTGAGGATCCTCAAATGAAATAATTTTTAGTGTGTCAGTACTTTAAAAGCAGTGTGTATAAGTAATTTAAAAGTAGTGAATCAATCTAATAGCTAGGATTATTGATATTTGACTCCAATTGTCCACTTATGGCATGACTAAGAAGTGTATCTTAATCTATCTCTCACTTTTAATATGTATATAAATGTATGCGTTTCTATATGTACGTGCACAAACATATAAAAAGGTATGTACTCTTAATTCCAAAATCAATAATAAGATGTCAAATTAAAGATCATAATTTCGATCTAAATTTACACTCCTAAAGTTGCCTATGAATAAAAAAATTATATATATTTGTAATCTCTAGCATATGTATTATGTGGACACAACATCGAATGATCTCCATTATACTAATATGCTAAAATTCTTGATATATATATACATTATAGAAAAATCTAGAGATAAAGAGCCAACACTACTACAGAAATTTAATTAGACTATGTCTAAAAAACATAGTCTTTATATATAGACTAAGGTTAAAAGTATTTTAAAAAACGTAGTCTTTTGGAGTGTAGTCAAAAAAATATGAGCGTAGTTAAAAGTCCATGGTTTAGACTACGTTTTTAGACGTAGTTAAAAGTCAAAAAAATGTAGTCTTTAAATACATTTAGACTACATTTTTATTAGAAATTATAATTAAAAGTCAAAAAAACGTAGTCTTTAAATACATTTAGACTACATTTTTATCAGAAATTGTAGTTAAAGGTTAAAAAATCGTAGTCTTTAAATACATTTAGACTACATTTTTATCAGAAACTGTAATTAAAAGGCAAAAATATGAAGTCCTTAAATACATTTAGACTACATTTTTATTAGAAACTGTAGTTAAAAGACAAAAAAATGAAGTCTTTAAATACATTTAGATTACTTTTTCATCAGAAAATGTAGTCTATTATGTACATTTAGATTAAGTTTATTGAAAACACATTGTTGAGAAATTATTGAATCATAATGCCCCAACTTATTGATTTTGATGATTTCCAAAAGCCATGAGTACCTTAAAGAAACAATGTGTTTATTTATCAAAAACCTTGAGCTTATTCAAATTGAAAGGAATGGACTATCAATGGTTTAATTTAATGAGTTTTGAATCAATTAGAAAAGGAGTTTCAAGCTCTATGCTTTAGATTTCAAAAAGGAATTTTTACACATATAATTCAATCTTGAATTCTTGAAACATGTCTTGAATCCATGCTTAATGTCATATTTAATGTATTCAAGTCAAATTATTTATTTTTTATTTTGGGACAAGTTTTAAAGTCTATCAGAACATTTTTCTGATTTTTGTATCGCTCCCGAGCCGACTCAAGGGTTTCCGAGTCGACTCCCCCAAGCTGATTTTTTCGAGTCGACCCTTGGTTTTCAAGAGTCGACCCCTGACCTTGCGAGCCGACTCCTGTGCGAGCCGACTCGCTCAACAACAGAAACCATTTTTGAGCACTTCTCGAGTCGACTCCCCATTTTCCTCGAGTCGACTCCCAACTTTCGCGAGCCGACACTTTAGTTTTCGCGAGTCGACCCTTCAATGTTTTAAAATGTTTCTATTTTTGGTAATCGACTTCGAGCCGACTCCCACAAAGCTCGAGTCGACTCCGCGAAATCTGGGCGCGATTTTTAACGATGACACATCAGCCCCAACGGTAAGATTTTTGAAATAACGGCTATTTTTCCTTGTCTCTAACGGATATATTTTTGCAGATTCTATAAATAGAGGAGCTCTTTTCAAATCAAAGAATAAGAGAAAATCAAAAAGAGAGAAAAGAATATCTTTGAAAAGAGGGAAAAACAGAGCATATTGGAAAAATCATTTAGCTCAAAGGAGAGTGATTCAAAAGGAGTGAAATCCAAGTGAAAGTTTCGTCTGCTCCTTCTCATCAATCCACAAGAGTCAAAAGAAAATCCACAAGCATTTCAAAGGTCAAATCGGAGGATTTTCAAAAGAGGAAAAAGCTTCATCTCAACTCCAAAGACTTCAACGGTCAAGAATCTTGCTGAGGCGTGATTCAACGTTTCAAGAGGAGTTAAAGAGAAGAAGGAAGAAAGCCAAAGCCACTACCATCTGCAATACAATCAGGCTTTTCTAACCTTTTATATTTTGTACTTCATTTGTATATTTGCTCAAGGGGAGCATTTATTGTTCAAACACTTCATTATTATTTGTTTGCTGATTCAATCAGTGGATTGAATCAGTGGAGGTTGGTATACCTCGTTGCAAGCCGGAGTGCTTGTGTTGGGTTAGTTGTGAGCCCGTGAAAAACAACGTGTAGGGTTTTGTGCTGGTAAGCCCGAGTTAAAACCAGCTGGGTTCGTTGTGCACCCGGTAAAACAACAAGTTTGAGTTGTGAGCTTGGAAAACAACTCGGCTGTAATCTAGAGAGATTATAGTGTGGACCCAAGTGAATCTTGGGAGTGGACGTAGGTGTTGATTGCACGAACCACTATAAAATTATCTTGTGTTTGCCGTGCCATATTTTCTCTTCTCTATCTCTCTTTATTTGCTTGTGTATTGATTTTAGTTAGCCTCTCACTTGCACATCTTGCTAACTAATCAATTAAAGTTAAAAAGTCTTAAATTTTTAAGAACCCAATTCACCCCCCCCTCTTGGGTTGCCATCTGGGCCAACAATTGGTATCAGAGCAAGTGCTCATTTAGAATTTGATCTCACGATCAAGGGCTAAAGATCCATATGGCAACACAAATTGGTTCAAGTTTTGCTGAAGGTCATTCTACGAATCGACCTCCTTTATTTAATGGAACCAACTATTCATATTGGAAAGCTAGAATGAGAATATTCATTCAAGCTTCGGACTATGAATTGTGGGGAGTAATAATAATGGACCTAGTACACCCACACACCTTATTGATGGCACTATTGTTCCTAAGCCCGAAAGGGATTGGAATGATAATGATAGGAGAATGGCACAACTAAATGCTAAAGCCATTAATATTTTATATTGTTCCTTAGACTCAAATGAATTCAACCGAATCTCAACTTGTAATTCCGCAAAAGAAATTTGGGATAGGTTGGAAATACTCATGAAGGAACAAACCAAGTAAAAGAATCAAAGATAAATATTTGGTTCATAAATATGAATTGTTTACAATGGAACAAACTGAAACCATCACATGCATGTTCACTAGATTCACTGATATTGTGAATGGTTTAAAAGTCTTGGTAGAATTTATTCTAATGCTGATCTTGTGCGCAAAATTCTTAGGTCACTACCAAGATCGTGGGAAGCAAAAGTCACTGCTATCCAAGAAGCAAAGGACCTCAATGCATTACCTTTAGAGGAGCTTCTAGGATCCTTAATGACCCACGAGTTAACAATGAAGCAGCATGTTGAGGAGGATACAAAAAGAAGGAAAACACTTGCCCTCAAGACTGCAGAAATGGAAGAGAGCAGCAGTGAAAGTAATGATGAAGATGATGAGGAAACTGCTCTCTTGGCCAAAAAATTCAGAAAGTTTATGAGAAAAAGGCCCTTCCATAAAAAGAAATTTGGAGCAAGAATTGAAGGAGAAAAGGATAAGAGAAAGGACAAGGAGAAAGAAAAAGA